>PVLA01011065.1:0-56737 GCA_004027455.1 Hydrochoerus hydrochaeris
CCATCACTTCCTTACTTCTGCACAATATTTATCTTGACAGATGTCAGCCTCATAATGCTTGTGAGAAGTCTGTGGATTCATTACCTAGATTTACAATAGTGTGCAGTGGAGGCTAAAATTGCACTATGAGCTATGACAGCTGGAAAAAAACATGCCGGAAGGACAATTTTGTCAAACATAGAAAGTTCAGAGAAACCTCTACAGAGGCAATGAAAAATGTAAAAATTGAAGAGCCTAGAGACAAATAAGAAAAGAAAGAATAAATGAAAAAGGAGGCAAGGTGCTAAGCAATCTCACTGACATTTTATGTGGCTCCAGCTAGAGATTAATTTAGTTGCAGAGGAGAAATAATAATAATAATACTTTAGAATATATACAGCATATACAAATATTGACTACATGTATTTTAGAAAATTTATGTGTGTGTTTATACACATATGTCTGTAAATTGATTTATTTTTATTCAATTTGACTAGTAACCTGCCAATAAAGAAGAGAGTATATGTCATATCACTTAAATAATTCCCATTAAAACAAAAAGAACCCACAAATTTTATGTTGGTTTTGCATCTTACAAATCTTGACAATAATGAAGGACATCATTTGCATTTGAGGTTCTAAGGCATAAGGAATATTTTATAAAATACACAGGTAGGGGTCTTGCTTCTTGTGTATAAAAATAAGAAAAAGATTTCATTTTATCTTCTATTTCCTTGACAGTTAATGGAAACAAATAATATTATTATTACTTTATTTTAATTTCTCAAACACAGTTGCCTTCCTGATCCTTATTTTTTGATGTGCTTACTAATGTATCAGATTATTCAAAAGAGGCAAAAATAAAATATGCATGAAAAGGGTTAAAATATATTATGCATTACTATTTTCATCCCACCAGTGGAGTTCAAAATAGGAATAAATACAGATCTAAAAGTTGCATTATTTAGTCTCTGAATGGTAGGGAATTTTGTACATTGTGTGATTGAAATTACATACAAATAAAGTGACACAAAATCATCATAGCACCATTCAATGTATGTGTTATAATCTAATCTCCAAATCAGGGCTAAAGACAAACAGATAACCGATCTACACTACTTGGAAGATAAACTCTATACTAGAGTTCTCCATAAAAACAGAAAGAATGTGTCTCTCAAATCTGTCTCTATCCTCTTTCTCAGTCATGAAGAGGACTGACTCCTGCTTAAACTGGCAAATTTGAACTGCAAGGTAGTCATGAAAGCTAGAGGCACAGGAAGGCTTGAGAGGTTGGAGCCAATGTTCACTGACAGTGTCCAAACAGAAACCCTCTTCTTTGGCTCACTTCGTATTAGTTATATTACTGAAGGCAATCATCTTTTACTGAAAAACTACGTGTTTAAATTTTAATCTTATCCAAAAATCAGAATAATATCTGATATTCAACCAAATATAAGGGTACCATGGCTGGCAAAATTGATAACCAAAATTAATTATCAGAGTTTCAATTTGTTATTGCTGCTGTTGTCTTGGTTGTCTTTTCTTTTTAACAACTTCATAAAAGATGTTGTAAATAAATGAAAACTGGCTTCACAGCTTTTAGATATAATCAACCATTATCAACTATTACTTATTATTTGCCTAAATATGCATATACTCAATAATATGTTTTGAAAAGTGTATCTGTTAATAATTATTTCATTCACTTCTAGACATAATTAAATCAGAGACAGTACTAAATTTCAATAATATATTTTAGATGAAAGGTCTAAAAATTATGTTATCATTGGATCACTACACTGCTGGGCATTATGGTGCACACCTATAATCCCAGCCCTTGGGAGGTTGAGGACAGAGGATCACTGTGAGTTCCAGGCCAATCTGGGCTACAGCATGAGTTCAAGGCTAATCTGAGCTGCATAGTGAGACCCTGTCTCAAAAGAAAAAAAAATTATATGAAATACTAAATTAATGAAAAATGACATAGCCAATATCCTGAAAATATTTTTTCAGTTTTGACATTAGGCCTGAGATCTAAAAAGTTGCCCAAAATTCCATATGTTCAGAGATGAGATTTAGGAAGATGATTGGTTTATAGGGTTGCATTAGTCATTTCATTAATGCTGGATCAAAATACCTGGCACTCATAATCTTTTTAAAAAAAATAGGTTTAATTTGGCTCCCACTTTTCAGAAAATTTAGTCCATATTTTGTGGGCACCAACCCAAAGTAGCATAGTAGAGGGAACAAGCAGGGAGGAAAATTTCTCACGTAAGAGTGGCCAGGAAGAAAGAATGAATGAATGGACCAGGAAGGAGACAAATATCTTCTAAGCAGACCCTACCTTCCAATAGCAATTCATTTATTCTTCCCTCATTATTTGCCACCTTTCAAAAGCCCTGCCTTTAGGCACATGAGCCGTTGCGGGTACATGCATATATAAACCATAACAGAGGCATTATACCCATCAATGGATTAAACCATCTATGAGTTCATAATTGAGTGTGTTCTTATAAGGTGGGGCCTCACTGGAGGAGGGTCACTACTGTCATGATTTGGAGGAATATTCCCTGTCCCTGGTTTTCCTCTTGTTTTTCTATTTCCATTTTCTGGCTGTCATGAGTTGCGCAGTTCTCCTCTGCTAGGTGCCTCCACTATGCCAGCAGAGCCTGCATGGACTGAATTCTCTGAAACTGGAAGCCCAAATAAACCTCTCCTTTTTTAAATTTCAGGTGTTGAGTATTTGTTCCAGCAACAGAAAGTGACTAATAAAATACTATAAATCCAAATCTTATTATCTGAAAATAATACCAAAATAACGATACTAGTTTTTCATTGAAAGTATTCCAGGCATGTACATAGGATGTGCTCTCATTTCCTAGATGAGCATCTAAAATGAGAAGTTACAAAAGGGGACTTTGGAATAAAGAGGAAGACAAAGGTAAAAAGTTGATGTGTGTATACATGGAATGAAAATCAAGGAGAATCAGTAACTTCTAAACAAAAACTACACTAGAAGGAAGACAACTGAGTGATGGTATTTAAAAGCCAAAGGAAGACAGAGAAAACTATCAAATTAGCTTTCCACAGATAGTAGGTAGTCTTAAGAAATTGAAGCAATATAAAATGTTATTCAGGGAAAAAAGTGATGGAATTTGTAACCGGGGAGCCTGGCAAACAAGATCTATTGACTCATTTTTTAAAATGGAGAATGAAAGTACCACATGAACATTTGGATGTAAGGATAAAAGAACACTGTTTATTCACCACAAGTAAAAACTCAAATGTATTTGCCATGAGCTCTTTTATACACAAAACTAAAATGCATAAAATTAAAAAAGGAAAAGAGACAAATGACAGTATGTTCTCAAGAGAATTTAATTTTATTGAAATGATGTAATGATCAGCTTTATACTGTTGTAAATTATATTCTTAGAGCCAGTACACAGCTCTCTTACACATAAAAAGGTGGTAAAATTAATAGATTATTAAATAGATTAAAGAAAATGAAAAGGGAAAGACAACTGCAGTAGAGTTTAATATAAGAATGTTAGCAATCATTTTAAATTTAATGAAATATAGACTTAAAAATTTCACAAATTCTATGCCTACATAAAAAGAACACTTATATAATGCTACTTAAAATATTTGCATTTTAAAAATTAGAGTGATGAAATAAAGGAAACTAAGGCAGAAAACATTACTATAAATTGCTAGAATTATTAGTAGATACAAAAGAGAATTGACACACAGTGGAAAATTTCCTAGTAGGAATAAATTCATGATGATCTTGAACTTACTGAAAATGGACTTAAAATTATACAAGTAAAAATCTATATTCAGAACACATAGTTATGCAAGGCTTCAGCATTTTGTTCATCAGTTTTTGTTAGAAAAGTAGGGTACACATTCAGTATATATTTAGGATATTTGAAAGTATGAACATCATACCAAGCAGCACAGTGCATTTGTACATCAAATATATACAAAAAAAAAAAAAAAGACAAGCAGAGTCCATTGACATGCTCTGTATAGGAACTATAATCAACCCGAGACAGGGTTTATGGACCAAAAATCAAATATGTGAAAATAATGTTTATGTTACAGGGAGCCAGAGAGAAACAGGAGCAACTCAACCACCACCTGCAGATAGGTTGGAAAGACAGGATACTTAGGTGCAGTAGAGAACTACTCAGCTATAACGATTGAAAACCTTGAGGATTTTATAGGTAAAGGAATTCAATTTGAGATCAAGTTCGGGAGTGAGAAGGTTCAGAACCACTTAGGTAAAAAGCAGGTTGCCCCCCAATCTAAAAACTGAGGGAGTTGGTGGGACCCAAATCACGCAGCACCCTGTGAGAGTGAAAGGGGAGGAATAGCCTAAAAAAAGAAGGCAGAGGATATTGTTAATAGTGTAACAGGATTTAAAACCCACATTGCTCACACCACTCTGCTTAGATGGATTATATTCTGTTCCAGTTTGTCTACTTGTACTAGATTTGAGGGTGCAGACTATAGCAGGATATAGTACGGCAATCAACCTTAATTTCCTATTAACTTAATCGGAAGCTCTGTATAACTTACACTGTTGTACCATGACTGATCTTAATTGAATCTGGTTTGTTAGATTTTTTGTATTGACAGATTTTATTCAAAGCTGTTATGATTGATAGTATCAAGTCTGAAAGTATAGGCAACTGCACTGAAGATGACAAGATTCACTAGGATACCCACTCTGGTTTGATTATTACCTGCCTTTGAAGTTTTACACAGTCTACAATATTTTATTTTTACTAATATTGTTATGTACTGCTATATTCAATTATACTGTTATATTCAATTATTCCTGATGGTATAGACAATTCTATTGAAGATTTAAAATAAGACAACACAGTAACCATTGTAGATCACCTTGTAATGTGATTTGATATATTTTTTTTGTTTCATGTTTCTAAAGGAATTTGTTTTGTTTTGTCTTCCTGTGTTTTGTTTTTCCCTCTAATACAGAAAGGATAGAGACACATGTAAAGACTCATCTGTTTGAATGTCTACTATGTATGCTTTAATTTTGTAACTTGAACAACTATTTCTAAGAGGACAATATGTAATTTATTAACTAGTGATTTCTTACTGTTTATATTTTTTTGAAATTCTGTATTATTTCTACCCTTTTTATTTTTTTCTCTTAAATAAAAAAGTTTTTTCTCTTTAAATTAAAAAAAAATATAAAAGACACACACAAATGCTAAATGCCAATGGCACACACAGAGATAAACTGAGGAGATTACAAATTATAGAAATAAACTGAGATTTATAGTAATATTTAAATTTTTACAGAATCACAAGTTAATATTTTTCATAATCAGTAAAAAATGGCTATATGCAATTGTCAAAATGCATCACACTGTACACTTCAGAGGCTGATATCTTATAGATTAAATATTTATAATTGAGATGTTTCACCCAAAACAATGTTCATATACTCTAGACTTTAAGGTATCTTCCTTCACTTGCAAAAATTAATACTCATTTTAGTCAAAGCACATTCCCTTCTTCAGTCACTTCAGCAGTCACATGCCCCTTGGCTACTGGATACTTGAATTCCTGAGATTCAAGTTTTAATTTCTCTAAAATTATAACTTTATCAATTTTAATTTGTCTAAAATTTCTAGACGTGATAGTGAAACCTGGTGTCAAAAAGATAATTTTTTTTTCTCTTCTTTACTTTTCTTGACAGTGTTGCAATACACATGGCAGTGAAGACATTTTTTGAAAACTGAGTCCTTTAGCTAAATACCTAGAAGTGGGAGTGCTGGGTTGTGTGAGACTCTATTTTTAACTTTTTAAAACAACTCTGTAGACCTAAAACAAATCAGATAATAGATTGGCAATTAGGAATGTCTTTGGGTGTGAGATCAATAGGGAGATGATAAGGCTAAAAAGTCTTAGATAGATAGGAAGAACAAGTTTATTTATTGACTTTAATCTATTGGACAACATGGAAAACAGCTCATATTTGAGAAACACTCCTTTCAACGTTACTGGAAAAGTGGATCTTGCATGTTCCTATCACTGAAAATGTTACATATTAGAGGTAATGGATAGACTTTGTCTAGATTTGATTTTTCCACATTGTATTAATAATAAGATACATAAATAGGTATAGCTATAATATTTCAATGTCTAATTTGAAAAAATCTTTAATAAATAATTTTTACCAGCATGCAAATAAGAGCCAGTACTCCTCATATTGTTGTGATGGAAACTAACAGATAGGGGAGCACAAATATTAATCTATTTCTTCTTTCCAGAGTCATGAATTGGACCATTCATTGTCTCCTAAGATGCCATGAAAGATGGAACTAAAGTCACTTTACAAAGAACTCTGCATGTTGCACTATTCTGAAAAATTTACTTACTCTATGTTTCATGTTTCCTAAAGGATTCTTGATAAATTAATCACACAAATACGTTCATCTGGGAACTTTGTTGATGCTACTCCAGTGAAGAACAAAGAGATATTCCTTAGTGCTAATGATTAATATGTCTGTTATTTGTAAGAAAAATCTCTTTTGGGCCTGATTTTATTTATTTATTTATGTAGTACCAGGATTACAACTCACAACCTCACCCTTGCCAGGCAGAGGCTGTGCTGCTGCAGTGTATACCTGGCCTGAACCTGACTATATTTAAAATATAAAGGAATTATATTTGGAGGAGTACCCCAGACTTTCATAGCTGGCTTATGATGTCTTATATCTTCTTTATCTTTTGTGTTGACTTCAATTTTCTGCTGTACTATAAGGTTATTTCTACAGAATGTCGGGAGAGGGTGAATAAAAGGCAAATACAGCACCCTGGAGAAATGATCATGCCAAATTTGTCTACTTAAATAATCTAATACAACAGCAAAGAGTTTGTTTATTAAGCTACCATATCCAGCTAGAAAAAAAAGTGTAGTTGTTTCTTTGTTATAAGAACATTTCCCTTTTCCTCAAATGTCTCTATAGGGAAATACATGTTTTGATACAACTGAAATATTGACTTTGAGTAAAGGGAACACACTAACTTGTATAAATTATAATTTTAGCCAGGGATATAACTCAATGACATAAGCACCTGCCTGGCAAGGAAGGGCAAGGTCCTGAGTTTGATCCTTGGCACACAAAAATATATTTTATTCCTTATTAACGAATTTATTTTTATGTTGCATTGGTAGAATATCTAGTTAAAAAGAAAAAAAAACAAGATGACTAAAACTGCTAGTAGAACTCCATCAAGTAGATGAACATATTGTTTCTTTTTTTAAAAAAAGCAGATGCTTTATGTAATTAGTAGATTATAAATCAATAAAGTTTCCCTAATGGACTGTACACATGAAAGTAATAAAATAATATAAAGAAAGTATCAAGAAGGTGCTTTTATGGGTGATTTCATTTTGTCTAAAACAGTGCTTTTTGGGTTTTTTGTGTCTTTGTTTTTTTTTTTTGGTTTGTAACATCATTCTATTATAAGGTAGATTATAGGTATGGAGTATATGTGAAGAATTTCTGGGATCCATGAAATATCTATATTTTATATAAAATATAGTATCTTTAAAAATTTATGTTTGCCACTCTCAAATTCTTAATAATAACTATTCCACAAAGCTTTAAATAATTGTTTTCTAGTCATTTGAAAATCAAGAGTATATTAATAAAAACAGAAACATATAATATCTCTACTTATTATGAATATATTTCAACCCATAAAGATATATCTTTAAAACCATACCAACTATAAAATTTATCTTTCAAAACTGGGATGATTATTAGAAGAATCCACCAGATGTCCTTAAAATTTTATGTTAGGATGTTAAACTTTATGAACACAGAAATAAGAATTAATATTGTGAAACGATCCATGAATGTCAAAACATAATGTACAATAATGCAGCATCCTGGTGGTTAGCAATTAAAAAGATGATGATAATGACAGTGATATTTTCCGGGAGGAAAATGGGAAGAAATGGATAATAGTGTAAGAGAATAAAATGGAAAAGAATAAAGCTGAGAATTGATGGGGAAGAAAATTTATGTAATAGAGAGGAGATGAATGTAGGAGACTGGTGGGGCACAAAGAAAAAAGGAAAGAATAATTAAATGTAAATTTAGTTGAGCATTTTATCAATTACTTGATTTGAGTTTTAAATACTACAATTAATTTTATTCATTATTTTATTTTTTTTCGTTATGAGAATATCAAATTCAGAAATTGAAACTAGCAAGAATCAGGGAAGAGCACTAAATAACTGAGAAATTAGTTTTAAAATATCAGTGTTATATAACTATAAATATATTAATGTTATATACATATGTCTCATGTATTCTTATCTATATATGTATATGCTTTTAAATCACACAATCTTCTCTCTATAATAAACTTATTCTTTTTTAAAAGTGGAATTTTTTTCTTTTTTGAAGGGATTAAAATAAAATGGTAAAACAGAACAGAACAAAACAAAACAGCAAGAACAATATTGAATTTCAAAAACAAGACAGAAGTAAAACCCCCATAGCTGCTATATTGCACAGTGTTTTCCTCTAAACCGATTCACAGGCTACTGGTCCCAGGCCTGAAAATTCAAATCAATACAAGCATTAAGTTGTTTTTGTATCTCAGTTGCTATCATCCCAGCCTATGTGACTCTGAATCAGCTCATTGCCTACATGGTGGGTGTAGGGCTCATCTTGTCTCCCAGCCCACATGCTAGCTGGCTCATGGGAAGGGCAGGCTGATTTCTTGTTTCTTTTCCTAGCCCATGACTGCCACTGGCTCCTATTTACCCTTTCCTATTCAGAAAACTTACAGAATTTTTTACACAGATTTTGAAAAGATTCCTTATGCTACCTGTTAGGAACTGTGAAAACTGGATTTGGTAGTTCTTCAGTCTGTTTTATCATATACAGCCAATACAAGACTGCATTCATAACAATATCTGTCTGATACTTTCCCCTGTTTTTATCACTGAGAATTCTTGGGTTAATTGCTTAGGAATATTGACATACGCCAACGCAATACTCAGAATGTAAACATTCATCCTGGGGTGGCAGTATTGAAAATGTTTAGGTAACTACTTCAAATGTGAAATGGATGAAATCCAAGACATATTGCAAGTGTAAAAGTGATAAAAATCATTTTAAATGACTTTTTCCAAGAAGAATATAAAAGCAAATTAGTACAAAATAAAAATACATTTTAGAAGAGTTTAAAATTTCTCATGAAATATACAGAATTTTCTCTCACTTTTTAAGGAGTCTTAAACCGAGTTCATGTACTTCAATAAGACTAGTTTTATTTTACTTTTTGTGTTCATTGAGAGAAACTACTTTATTCCTTTTTTTGGTGCAATGAAATAAGAGTCATTGAATAGAAGAACAAAGAATATTGGTTGTTTGAACAACAATAATTAAATAGAAGAAATATAGCTCTCAACACCAAATATTCTAACCTTCCAAACATACTACAAAGTTTGAATATGCTCAAAGCTTGGATGTACTTACTCTGTATAGACTTGATAGAGAACTGCTAACATATTGATTAAATGATGTATTTGAATGAAGACCTAGCTGTACTTTTATCCACAATTAGCATAGTTTTCATGTTCTTACTGTAAAATTAACAGGTTTGTGTTGAGTCTCTAATTATTTGAAGCATTCAAGAAGAGTGCCTCATCCTAAATCATGAGCCTTTTTCATAGTTCATCCTTCCAAAACTTTTCTGTTAAGATTCAATGACCTCTTTTCTGCTGAGGCTTAATATATCAAATTGGTAAGATTCTTTTTTGTTGAATAAACATTGAAAAAATCAGAAATACATTTAGAAACACATTATGCCACAAAGTACAAATTTATCTTCAACTGTGCAGTTTAAGGAAAATCATTTTAGTAATTACATCTTTAATATTAGCATAAAATTATTGTTTGCTAAAGATAGTAATGAGAATATCATAAAATACATGCTTAATCTCCTAATTTTCAAGTCCAAAGATCAAATTTTATTCATAAATATGAGGGACTATTTCTCTAAAATAGTATTGAAAAAGTAGAATTTTTAGGAAAAATGTGCTGATTTCACCATAGTTTTATAAGTAGAGTGATTCCAAAAGTTACCAAAGGTTCCTGTAAGCAAAGTTAAAATTATAAATAAAATGTCTTAAAAACAGTGTTTTAGAAAAAAATCTAAAATGTAACTTATAAAATCAGAATGTAAACAACCATTATATTAAAAACTATATAATTAACCTATGTGTATGTTTGCTTACAAGTGAAAACATTTGTACATAACTTTTTTCCAACAATCTCTTCATTTAGAAGTCCTGGTATCTTCAATTTTTTTCTGTTAGTGGAAATGAATATAAATATTTTAATAGACTAGAAATATTTAAGAGATGCTTGGAAAATTTTTTAAAAAGTATTATTAATGATCAACATGCAATTATGGAGAAAACATTATATATCTTTTATTTTAAAATTCCCTATATCACCTCCAGAAAGGTGGTAAGCAGCAGAGGAAAAGCCTGTCTGAGATTTCCTCTCCAGACTCTGGAATGTAGTAGTGTGACGAAGAGAAGAAGGAGGGAAGTGGGTCTTCTAGATCCAGGCAGATTCTAAATCAAGAATGGAACCCACAGGGAGAATGAGGAGAGAAACCCCAACAAAGAAGAAAGAGGTGGCAGGTTGTGCCTTCTCCATGAGTCACTGTGTTGGAGGAGCAGTTCAAACCTGCAGACAAATGACTTCTTGCAACACTAGAGGCCTCGATGGAAATACAAAGCATTGAACAGGAGCAGTGGTTGTGGAGGACCATAGAGGCTGGAGGTGAATGCTGTGGTACTGGACTTTCTGAGGTAGAGAGCTATTGGCCAGTAGACGACTTGGAAACAGACCCACTGAGATTGGAACTCAGAATAACTGCTGGCTCCATCTAGCAGCTTCCAGCTGAATTCAATCCCACAGAAAATGTGCTGAATACTGAAGGTTGAATTATCTAGTTCCTGTTTAATGGCCAGAAAACAGCTGGCACTTCAAGAGAAATACGAGTGTAGAGTATCTGATAATATCCCTTACCCCAACACAAATCTGCTGCTGGCTTGCAGGGATAAATCACATGGATCTGAGCTTCCTTTTCATACGTTGCCTGCTAGAGACAGCAGAGACAAATACTGAAGTAGACATTTTTTTCCTCTTTGTTTTATTTTCTCTCTCCATTGTTTGATATTGTTTTGATATGAGTGAGAACATAGTATTTATTTCTTGTGGGTTTTTTCTGTTCTTGCTTTTCTCTCTACCTTCAGTCTTCTAAAGAGTTTCCCAAAGTTTACACAATTCAACTTGCCCTCCAGCCTAGCTTCTAATATCGTTCTCTTCTCCTATATATCTATTTTCCTCTAACCCTTTTTAAAAATTTTCTCCCTTGAGGATAAAATTGGCATATTGTGGGCTTATGCACTTCATGTGATTTTCTGGTTGGTTTTAGATTTTTTTATATAACTACAAATCTAATTTATATGGTTAAAGGTGATAAACTGGTGGTTGCTTCAGTTCATCATTTTTACACTGAATTTCATGCTATTGTTATTACTGATTGTACCTCTTTTGCCCAAGTGACATAATTCTTCTAACCAGCTGTTCTCATATACCAAGACTGAGTTTGTTTAAAGGTCACAGAAAATAATGCGGGTCAGTGTCAAATAACCAGGGGCTAAATCAAGCAGGTAACAACTTCTCATCCCCAACAAATATGAGAGGTAGGATCTTGCAACTGACTCACAATTCAAAAGCCAGCTACACCTGAAGGAGCTCTAAGAAGTCATTCCTGAGTTCTGTATACCACCAGTAAGGCAAATCACTATAGGCAATTTTTAAGCATAATTCCAGGGAATTAATTAGATTAAATAAAAAGGGACGAATGAATGAATGAACAAACAAACAAAAGATGCAACCCTACACTTCCTGTTTACTAATTTCAAACCCAGAGAATAATGAGGTGAGACAATATGAAAGGCACACACTTGACCTCTCTGAAATGGTAATTAAAAGCAAATAAAAGAGGATCTAGAAAAATAAAATCTGAAATAATTTCTAGATAACTGCAGAGATGGTGACCTCAATATAAAACATGCTTATGACTCTAAAACAGATACAGATAAAAAAAAATAGAATTCAGAAAATGCTGAAAATCATGACTGTCCAAAATAAGAAAAAAATGAAATCCATAAAAGATTCAAGCAGATATCCAGGAGACTAAAATTTCCATCAAACATATCCATAGTAGAATAAACCATGATAGGACAGAAATTGAGCCATAAAAGACAGAGTTGTGGTTATCAATCATGAAAATAAATATTTCTTAAAAATAACAAGGTACCAAAGTAAAACAATCCATCATCTGATGGATGATGAAAAGAATAACAATACTGATTAAAGTTAAAGAAAAAAAGCAAGAAATATCACGAATGATACAAAAAATCTTTTATTGGATATCACAGCACAAAATTTCCCTGGCAGAGAAAAAGAATTTGATATACAGATAAGTGCGATATACAGAAATCATGATCAAAAATTCTACAAGGCACATATTAGTCAATATTTAAGAAATCCAAACCAAAAACAAAATAGTAAATGTTGTTTGGGAAAAGAAACAAATCAGCTATAACATAAATCCCAGAAGAATCACAGCTGACTTCTCAACACAAAACCTCAAGTCAAGGACGGCTTGGAATGAAATATGTCTAGCCCTAAAAGAAAACAACTTCCAACCCAGATTGATTTAGACCAAGAAACTATCTTTTGAAATTGATGGAGATACACTTCCATGACAAAGAACACCTGAATAAATTCATAAACACAAAAATTAGCACCCATGTATTCTGAAGGACATACTAGAAAGAGATAAGAAGGAGTACAACTCCATGAACCCCAAAAGAATGAGTCCTCTGGGCAAAGAAACCAATGAAACAGGAAAAATAGGAGCCAAAAACAGGAAAATAAAATGACAAGGATAAGGCAATACATTTTAGTTATAACCATCAATGTTAATGATATCAATTCACTAAGGAAGAAAAAAAAGAAAAAAGAATAGCAGACTAGATCAAGAAACCAGCTCCAGCAATATACTACACACAAGAAACACATTTAAAGCCAGGCATGGTGGTGCACACCTGTAATTCCAGCACTTGGGAGGCTGACGCAGGAGGACTATTGCAAGTTCAAGACCAGCCTGGGCTATGAAGCGAACTCAAGGAGAACCTGAACTTCACAGTGAGACCCTGTCTCAAAAAGAAAAAAAAAATCCATTTAATTCAAAGAATAAATTCATAGACCAAAAAAATCAATGGATGTAAAACAGTACTCTGTGAGACAGGAACTCAGGAAAAGCAGGGGTAGTATTCTATTTGCAGACAAAGCAGATTTCAAGCCAAAACTGATTAAGAGAGACAGAGTAGGTCACTACATTCTTGTCAATCAAAAAATTCATGAGGAAGACATAACAATCATAAGTATATATGTATAAATACTAATGTTCTCATCTATCTAAAACAAATATTTTGGACATAAAAAGTCAAACAAGCACTAATACAATTGTATTGAGTGATCTCAATATCACAACAGACCGGTCTTTTATATAAAAACTCAGTAGTGAAACATTAGAACTGAAACAAACTTTCAAACAATGAACTTAGTAGATTCCTACAGAATGACCCACCCCACAATATCAGAATACACACTCTTTTCTGCTGCACACAGAATATTCTCCAAACTTGACCACATACTAGCACACAGAACACGCTTAAGTAATTAGAACAACCAATGAGTCACACATGAAACTCACAGAGACATCAGACAGTTTCTACTCGTAAATGATAATGACAATACAATGCACCAGTCCTTATGGTATATAATGAAAGCTGTTCTACAAGAGAAATTTGTAATAGTAAATAGCCATATCATGAAAACTGAGAGATCCCAAATAAAGGACTTAATGTTGAATCTCAAGCTTCCAAAAAAAAAGAACAGGACAAGAACAAATCTTGTATGAGGGACAAAATTATAAAGATCACAGCAGAAAAACAAAAGGAGGGAGATTATATTGTTCGATCAATCTTGCATGCTTGTAGCTGGTAGACTGAGCAATTACTTTGAGGGTAACAATATGCAATATAACAAACACTTAAATTCCTATCATCTTGCTTTAATATTTGAAATCCTATATTGCCAATATTTTTTGTTGTTGTTATCATTTTGCTTTTGATGTTGTGTTTTAATTGCTTCTTGATTTTTCTGGTTTTTCTTCTCTTTCGGATAAAGTTTTAAAAAAATAAAGACTCAAATCCCTGTAATTAGGAATGTGAGAGATGAATTCACAATGGATGCTGAAGAAATTCAGATCATCTGTATTTATTCTGAAAATCTGTATTTTAATGAGATGGAAAAGTCAGAAGAAATTGACAGATTCCAAGATATATATGGATTATCAAAGCTGAATCAACAAGATATAAAAATCCTAAATAAATAAATATCAATGAAATTGAAGAAGTAATTAAAAACCTACCAGTAAAGAAAATCCCAGGCTCTGATGTATTCACTGCTGAATTCTACAAGAAATTTAGGGAAGATCTAATATCACTTCTCCTCAAACACTTTAATGAAATTGAAGTGATCAATACTCCCAAATTCATTCTTTAAAGCAAGCAATACCCTGATTGCAAAACTAGAAAAATACCCAACCAAAAAAGAGAGTTACAGATCAACCTTCTTAATGAACATATATGCAAAAAATCCTCAATAAGATACTTTCAAACAGAATGCAGCAAATCATCAAGATTATAAATCATGACCAATGATTTATAAGGATTCATTCCAGGGATGAAAGGGGGGGAGGCATTCAACATATGTAAATCAATAAATAAAATACACCATATTAACAGAATCAAGAACAAACTATATGATCATCTCAATAAATGCAGAAAAAGCTTTTGACAAAGCCCAACACACATTCATAATTAAAAAAAAATCCTTACCAAAAATTGAAATAGGCAGTCCTTGTCATTACCTAAGACAAATCAACAGCTAAAAATCCTACTGCATGAACAAAAACAGAAAGCTTTCACTCTAAAATCAGCAGTGTGACAAGAACGTCCAAACACTCAAGGAAGGGGGAGGAGGAAAGAAAAGAAGGGAAAAGTGAAAATAAGTGAGAAAAAAGGAAAACATAAAAACAAAGCTTTTGTAAAAGGAGGCATTCAAGGGAAAACAGGGAAATTGGAAAATAAACAAATTTTGTCTAATACAGGTACAAATTCTCTATGATGAATATGATCATTATGTATATCTAAAATGTATCAATAAAATCTGATTGAAGAAAAAATTAATGCCATGTGTCAATTTATCAAACATTCTTATCATAAAATTTTATGTGATAATGCAGGTTTAGAACATAGGGACAGACTGTTGTTAAACTTTGAGCATAATTAATCATCAAAATCAGTTGTTATCTACTAGCAAAAACTCACTATTAATTTGCTAGATAGATAGGGATGGAAAAATTATGAATAATGTTAGAATTGTTCTGGAAAGGAAATTAAAGAATGGATTAGTCAACAAGGTTTATATTTAGATTGTCTGAAAGTTTCTGAAGTTGGTCAAAAAAAGCCAGCATATATCTTGACAACTTTTCAAAAATTGTAATCAAGTATACCAAAACATATAAATAGCAGTAACCTGTAAAAACAGATTTTCCTTCATACATTTTGCCTACAAGAGTACAATACTGTTAAATGTTCTAGACAAGGTTCTAGATAGTCCCCTTTTTTGGTAAGTGAAACCAATATACTCTGCTTCTGAGAAGAAAGAGTACAAAGCTGCACACTGTCTGCAACTTGTTTTAGTAATAAACTTCTCAAATAGTTGAAAACTCATATTTGGAAGTAAATGCTGACAGCTAGAATCATTTGTACATAATTCATTAATATCTACATGATGTATGTTAAGGTGCCAAAGCAACTTCAGCAATTACTTTACATGGTATGTAAAATCTGTGATATGTAATAAAGGAAAGAAAACATAATAAAACCCAGATTTATTTTAATAACCATTTTAATGGTGAAAATCTTAATAATAATTTAAACTGATTCATTTTGACTACTGTATGATTTTTTTACTTTGTATTCCATTTTAAGTCTTTACTCAATTTACCTTTAAAGATAAAATGTCTTTTAATTTCATTTATTTCTTTTTTATAAAGTATAAATTATACTTATATATGAACACTAAGAATATTAAATAGCTAGTTATGTAATTTTCATAAAACTATTTAAATTTATTGATACCCAAAGACACTACTCATTAAATTTCCTAATATCAACAAGAAAAAGTCTTATAATATGGTTTATAAAAATATGCAAACTATGAGTTACTTGATGAATTGAAATTCTGAAGGTACAATTTTAAAATTTCTATAATTAGAAAATTCAATGTCAATGTTGTTCTTCAGAGCTTTTTAAGTTAATGGAATCATAGCAGGTATTTGAAAATGTGACTTGAAAAATAATTTCTGAAAGTAAGAAATGGTAAAAACTACCAATTGTATAAGCAGTTTATTTTGTGCTTTGTTTTTTTTTCTACATGAAAAACTTAAAGATTTAATTCTTGTCAGACATGAGGTGCCATCAAGCTTAGTCAATCAAAGAATTATGTAAAATATTTTTCTGTATTTTGCTTATCACAAAGATACAAAGAAAAATATAGTCAATAATTAAGCTGCTATTAAAAAGGCTGCAATTTGACATCATGCAGACCAACCATCTGGTAGATGGACTAAAATTTCACTGTTCATAGATTAATTCCATCACATAAAAACATGACAGATTCCTACCATTTTTTTAAAAAAAGTTACTATAATATTTCAAAATACAGTGATAAACATTGTATATTTCATGCTTCAGCATAATCTAAAGTTTAATTCATATTTATTAGGTTCTATTGAGATTTTTTACCATTGTTTTGAGGGTATGGATTCCTTGAAAAGTGGAGCTCTGTTTTTTTTTTAATTACTTTCATGAATGTTTAATTTCTCTTCACTTTCTGGGAGCTGACTTTTAAGCATTGGTGTTTACTCTTATTCTTAAATATTTAGTTTCAATGACTGATTACAACTGTCCCTCAGCAAAGAATTTTGTCTTACTTAGCATATCTCAAGGGATTTATCATATCCTAAAATAAATCTTTAAGTATATTCTGAACAACCTTTTCCTTGCATGTAATGTGCAAAATAATATAATTCATATATAACCTATGTATAGACAGAAATTTAAACATCATTAAACAGCAGAGAATATAAACCAGCAGTAAAACATTTGAAAATTATAACTACTTCCAGAAAACATTTATGCAAAGAAGTTTTAATTTACGTCTGTTATTTACACCTACACATTCATGTACACACACAAAACACATATGTGCACAGTCACAAACACACACTTGGAATGATTCAATTTTGAAACAAATTAGACTAATATATTGTTTCTGAAATTTTGCTTGAAATTATGGCATAATTTTGAGGCAAATTTTTTTAATGTCATTCATTTTCACCCTTAAAGTGAAAATTGCAACTTATATTTTAGGTTTGTAGAAAATGCAAGAGAGTTTTTATCTTCTTTTTGTATATTATATATATTTTTTCTTTATATGTTAAAGACACAGTTTAATGTGCCAAAGTAAACCAGGCATGAAGGTATATGCATGTAATCTCCGCTACTCAGAAATCTACAAGTCTAAAACCAGCCTAGAAACTTAGACTCATGATCAAAAAAAAAGCACAAAGGCTGGGAATACAGCTTGGTGCTCCCTTGGCTCAATCTGCAGAAAAAAAAAGTCAGAGTAAAATGATCTTTCCATTTAACACTTGTGATTCAATTTGGAAACAAGTTTCTCCTTATTATTGACAGATTTTCAGTATGTACTATTCTCCTCCAATATTGTATATATCCCTATTCACGTGAAGTATCTTTACCCAAAGATTTGTTACACATCTTCACGTTTCCTACTTAAACTTACATTAATTAAAGCAAGTTTCATTAAAAAATACAAAGTTTGTCAAATCTGTGTCTGTAAATGAGAACTTAAATATATCATGTTTGTTTATTATTCCAAATGTAATCCATGATATCCAGTCTTTGACACTATACCTGTCTCAATTCATTGTAGAACTGGTAGAATTATGTATGTTTATACACTTGTGTATATTTCAACCTGTGTCTATTTTAAACATTACATGTTGTCTACCTTTATCAAAATCAACCATAGCACACAATCATTCTAAGGAGTATCTTCTATATTCATAGAAAATGTAGAACATTATGTTTAGTGAAATAAGCCTGGTACAGAAAGACAAATACTGCATGGTCTCTCTTACATAGAAGTTCAGAAGAGCAGTCTACCAGAAAGTAGAGTAGTGATTATCAGAAGTTAGGAAGGGAGTGGGGAATATAAAAGTATAATAGATATAATCAGTGCACATTATGCATATATTGAAAAATCACATTTAATCCCAGTAAAATACACTATGACTATGCGCTAACAATAATTTGTTTAAAAATATTTCTGCTTTCATATATAAACTAATTTTGAATTGGAAAACAAAAATTTCCCTATTTTACTCATTTGATGACTAATACATATAATTAAATTTCAATACTTTCAGGACATTTATTTAAAATTTCTTCTATACAATAATTTCTTCATGCATGTCACTTACATGTATTAACGGATCATATAAATGACTTTTTTTCTTATGGAATTTATCTTTCATTATTTCAAAAAATGTAGGGTTCTTGCCATATTCATCAGAATCAAATTACATGACTTTTTTAATAAACAAGTCTAGTATTATTTAGATTACATGATAAAATAAAGAGATAAATAATTCATACATTAAATTAAAGAAGCAAAGTGGAGATATAAACCAAACATACTGTTTCATGTAAAATAACCTGGTTAAAAAAGGAAAATAATAGTTTAATACATTCAGTCAACACTGACACTAGTGAAAAAAATAGAAGAAATATGTAGTATAATATAATTTTCAAAAAAGAGGGCCCAGAATTTAGCTCAGTGGCATGAGCACCTGCCTGGCAAGTGCAAAGCCTTGAGTTCGATCTTCCATACCAAAAAAAAAAAAAAAAAATCAAAAAGTAATCACTACAAATTCACATCATTATCTAGAATATAACTAGCATACGAAAGCAACTGGTATTTGAAACTGGTATTTGTGTCTTTGCTGTAACATTGTAATTATATTACTAAGCATGTTATATTAATATTTTAATCAATTATGTATTAACAATCAGTTATTAGCTCCCCATTTGCTTAATTAATCAAGTCATTGATTTATTTATTCATGTGTTTATTTACTCATTTGGTATTGTGAACAGAGGCTAGGTTCTTCATAATTATTTTTTGAGTCACCATTTTAGAAGTGTTTAATTTTGAGCAGGGTCTTAACTAATTTGCACAGGTTGAGTTTCAATTTACAACCCTCCTACTTCAGCTTCCCAGAGTGTTGAGGCCTGTGCCCCAAGTTCAGCTTAGTTTTGTAATTTTATATGAGACAATAGTGAAATTAAGAAAAGTTAGGGGTCAAGGATATAGTTCAGTTCATCATCAGATAGTCATTAGAGTAATGCAAATCAAAACCACAGTGAGAGTCCATCTCACTCCAGAAAGAATGGCCAGAATAAAGAAAACTACCAACAACAAATGCTGAAGAGGTTGCAGGGAAAAAGGAACTCTTCTGCATTGTTGGTGGAAGTGCAGACTAGTGCAACCACTGTGGAGGTCGGTCTGGAGGTTCCTCAAAAAGCTGGGGAAAAAAAAAAGCTATTCCACTTCTGGGCATATTCTCAGAAGAACTTAAAACATCATATCACAGTGATATATGTGCACCCATGATTATAGCAGCACAATTTGTAATAGCCAGATCTTGGAAACAACCTAAATGCCCATCAACAGCAGAATGGATAAAAAAGATGTGGTATTTTTATACAATGGAGTACTACTCAGCTATAAAGAATGATCACATTGAGATATTTATAAATAAATCGATGCATTGAGGTCATACTCCTAAGTGAAATAAATTAGACTCACATGTGTGAATATCATATAGTCTCCATAGTGTAAGAAATGGTAAGAGTACATATGATTTTATGGTAATCATGGATTCCCAATATATTGCTTTAGAGTCTTGTAATGTTTTCATTCATTTGTTGGGTTGGTTTTATTCTGTTTTGTTTGATTTTATTATGTGTGATGGTATGAACAGCTATTTTGTAGAAAACAAGACATTATGTCAGCCATTGCTGATTTACTATCATCTTGCTCTGAAGTCCTACCATGCTTTTGTTCTTCTGTTTTGATTGGTTCTATACTGTTGTGTCTTATTAGATTTTATTATGTGTGATGGTATAAACAAATTTTTTAAGGAAAATGAGATATTATAGTAGCTATTGTTCATTTCCTGTTATTTGGTTTTAAATGTCCTGTAATGCTTTCATTCTCTTGAATGGTGTTATACTGTTTTGTTATGTTTGATATTACTGTGTTTGAAGATATGCTCAGCTATTTCAAAGAAAAGAAACATTTTGGTAGTTACTGTTGATATCTGGTTGTCTTGTGAAGTCCTATGTTGTTTGCATTGTTCTGTTCTGATTTGCTTTGTTCTGTTCTCTTTTGTTTTATTCTCTTTAAAATAAAAAATAAGCTAAAAAAAAAAGCACACACTTAGGATTTTTTTAAAATAGAGCATACCCAAGTAAAGATCTTCTTTGCTACTGTTGGAGTTTTGTGTTAGCATTACTATGTATGCAATGAAAGTCAATCTTATTTTATTTATGTTTTGTACCAATAATCTTTAAAGTCTCCACCTCACTCATCCTGTTCTGATTTTTTGCTTGTTTGATAAAGATGTGTAAGCATGCCATTTTCAGAAAAATATAATGTCTTAATAATTTTATCTCCAAAAGAAATGTATTGCAAAATATGTCTATTTTGTATTTTGAAATTAGGATATTTATATTAAAGTAAATTACTTTATACCATATATTGTAATAGAATTATTTTATTCTAAAAGCAATTTAAGTTTGCAACATATTGAATTGTAATTAAAGATTTATGGTTCCATTAAAAGGTAATGTTGCAGTTAATTCCACATAATAATACACTTCATGAGTTCAGTGTTATACACAATGCAGAATATAAATTACAAGATTTTTTAAAGTATTCACTGGTTTGTGATCTTATACAAATATTAAAACCTGAATTTTCAATAATATATGTGCCAGATTTTATATTTCATTAAGGAATCATTATTTTCCCTCTGGATATATTTAAAAAATTTTATATATTTATATAAAATGTGGACTTCTTTTGAAAAAAACTATGAAGATTTACTTTGTTCATATTGAAAATCATAAAATGATAATGAATTTCTGGTCAAGAGAACATGCTACATTGCTGTAATAATGCCCTTTATCAGCTTCAAATATATAAAAATTAGAAAAAAAATAATTTAAACTTATTTAATTGAAAGGTAAATCCATGTTGGAATAAAACAAGTAAACATAATGTACACACTGTTGAAAATCATGATCCTCTGGTTGATATATACTAAAGTACTCAGATTCAACATATTTGTGATAAAGAGTTACATGAAAAAATAAATGCAAAAGAAAAATACATGAAACGAGTTTTAAGTAACAATTCATCATTATGGAAAAAGACTAGAAAATATTTGCTCTAAGCATAAATATTTTGCTTAAAACAGAAGCACAATAAATTTTGCAAAGGAAATAAAAAACATATGAAAACTACTTTAACAACTTGCAACAACAGTGTATACGCATACCTAATTTCATGCTTTACTTCATTTTTATTGGCTAAATACTCAAGACTTGATAATTGACAAAAAATAAAAATTTATTTGACTTACACTTCTGGAGGCTGAAAATCCCAGATCATAGCCTTGCATTGTATTTAGCACCTGGTAAGAGACTTTTCCATGTTGGGGAACATCACATAGCAAGACACATCAAGTTAACTAGTTCGGGCCTCTTTCTGTCTTCCTATAAAAGCTACTAAGCTATTGTAGATACTGCACTATTATCTCCTTCAATCTTAAGTACTTCTTAATACCCACTCCTAAATTCAAATATGAATTTCTAATAAAAAAATTCTTGGGAATAGATTAAAAACCATATCAGATCCTCATGTAGAAAATAGAAACACAACAAGTAAAAAACAGATAATTCACAAAATAAAGTTAGCTTTTTGCTAAATAAGGATAAGCTTGAGTCATTTGTAGGAAAGTGGACTACACCTTGAAACCATAATGTTAAATGAAATAAATCAGAAACACAAGCTTAAATATCAGTATTTCTTTTTTTATAAGAAACTCAAAATACATTATAGAGCCAAAGAAAATATAATAAGAAATAAAAAGATAAACCTTTTGCATGAGAGATGGAGTCAAGAGATGAAGGTGTGAGAGATGGGAGGGCAGGGGGATTAAAAAAGTAAGATGTACTATGTACATGAACAAACTCACTAACACAAATGTATTATTTATGTTTTGCAAACATGCACTAATAAAATAAAATTAAATCAAACCTGAAAAGGAGAACTCAGGTGTTTTCAGCCAGCTTAAAACATTGCTGAGTGTATGTTGTGGGAAACCACTAGCAATATAAAATATTAATTAACCTCTAATTAATATTTAAAGAGAAAACTAAAGCTTTATCTAGAACTACATAATGATCAAGATGGCATTTAAAAACTGTTGCTATATATAAAATTAAAAAACTAATACTTAGAATTTTTCAGCATAAATATTGACTAGAAGTACTGAAATCAGTAAATAGATTGATAACATAGATATCAAATTCAATAATGATGTTGCAATAGAACTACTATTTTAAAGAATTGAGTTTCCATTTTTAAAGAACTCCCTGAAAATTAAGAAAGGTAAATAAAATGAAATATAACTTACCTTTGTGAGAGTAATAGAAAATGTAAATTCATTGGCACAATATTTTATAAGATAATTTTGTTAAAAGGAAGATAACATATAATGCCATTAATATTAACCCATGATTGACATCACTGAAATGTTTATATGATGACCTTGATGGAGGCCAGATCTTCAAATTAAGTGCAGGAGCTAGAGATTTAAAACAAATCATTGCTGGCAGGCATTCCATTCAGGAGCCCTCCTGTCTCTCAGGAGTTATTCATATCTCTCATTTCTGTTCCCCAATAAATTTTCCAACTCAAAAATAAATAAACAAACAAACAAAACAAATCCAAAAAAATTCTTACTTAAAACAGTAAAGTATTATGATTGTTGGCAAAAGCTTTTTCCTTCTAACATGGCTTGAAATGAATAAGAAGCAGAAAAGTAGTAATAAGAGAACCCCATTGCGTTGTAGAACCCTAAAACTAGCAGGTTGTTTTGTCCGGTATAAATTAAAGCTTAAAAGACTGCTCTGAAATTAACACTCTTGTTCAGTAATACAAACTCTTCTTATACTATTTATTTGAAAAATACTTTCAGTTTTTTTTTCTTTCATATCTCATAGTACATCCTTTATGCTGCAAGTAATTTTAATTAATGCTATGACCTGTCCTCCCCATAAAAGCTGCTTCAGGAATTATTTACACATTTAAAATACTACTAAATTAATAAACATCAACTATGTGATCTATAAAATGAAATAAGAAGAGAAAAAAGCAGGAGGCAACTCATTATTGCTCCATATTTTGGTATTATTTTAAATACATAAAATTATTCAATGTGTCATTTAACTTTTGTGAAACTTGAGAGTAAAACAGGCATGAAAAATCTCAAGAAATACATCAAAACTAAAGAAACTGTACTGGCTGACCTATGAAAATAATAAAACAAGAGAAACAAAAAGGAAGAAAAAATCAATTTGAGGTAGCACAAAAGTTGCGCTATGTAATATAAAAAGACTTAGAAATAAATTTAACAATTTGGCAAGATTACATGATGTTCAAAAACACATTAATGAACATATACTGATATTACCAACTGTAAGGACATCATGGCTCATAGCATTTCTAGTAATCAATGTTAATTCAGATTAATAAAATTGATTTATTACAAAACCATGAAAAAACCCACTGGAAATAAAATCAATTATCATTCTAGGCAGGCCATCACATCAATAAAGGATCTTAAAGGGCCTATACTGCAGCAATACTTAAAAGTCCTCACATACTGTAAATATAAACCAATAATATTATGAGTATGCAAACTGTCATTCAGATGTGAAAGGAACAAATCAATATGATTAAATATTTAAAAAGCTGAAGGAAAGACTTTAGCAAAAATCTACCTTGAAGAAATGTTTAAAAATGAACTTCAGCCAAACAAAAAATGATAAACGATGACAAACATATTGCCAGTGGTAACGAATAAATTTCATTATATTTTATGCCACAAGAACAGCAATGGTCCCATACCAAGCACCCTTGAAGGGTCTCACATTTGACTAGAGGCAGGCATGAATTTTCTAATTTCAAAATATGGCAAATTGTATGGACATTTCTCCTCAGTTTCTGTTTCTGTAACATGGTCAAGGTGAGGAAATTTTGAGACATAATTAAACTCAGTTATGTGTTGACTTTAAGTTAACTGTATGGAGCCAGGAATATAGCTCAGTTGCACAGTGCTTGCCAGCAAGCTTGAGGCCTTGATTTCTAGTCCTGATACAAAAAGAAGTTAATTAATTAATTAGAGAGAGTTTATCTCAGTGGAGCCTAATCAAATTAGGTGAGACATTTAAAACTGGTGGTAATCATCAGAAATACAAATCAGACATTTTCCTGATGGCAGTGATGACACAAAGCAGCTAACTCATCCCTGAGGAAGTGATATTCTATCCAAAAAAACATGAGGGTAGTAGACAACATCAAGCCTTGATTTCAAGAACCTGAGCAGAGAAAGCAGCGTAGTGTTTTATTTGTAGAAAAGGTGAGCTAAAATGTTGTTGTCTTAAACAGTTGAACTTGTGGCAGTTTTTATATATAGCCATGAAAATAAATACATTGGTAAAAAACAGAAATGATGTAGCGATCATGATAATAAAAACAATACGTATATGATAAATTCAAAATATAAAAAATACAAAAATATTATTTTTAAAGTAATTTAGAGGACATGAATATAATTTTTAATAAGCCAGAAACAACTTTGAACTGGCTGTTAGATTATGACTAGTACAAAAAATCCTTGAAACTATAAAAATATATACTAACAAAGCAATAACATTGCATGAGAATATATAGTAAAGAAAGTTATGAGAAATTGTGACTATTATAATTGTATACTTGTGTATACTAGGAATTAAAACACACTGTACAAAAAAATAGAAAATTATGCATATTGTGCAAAAAAATAAATTGTGCTGTATTATTTTATGACTAATTTAAAAAGAATGAAGGGCAAATACTAAGAGAAATTTAAAGTAACATATCTATCATATTAATGAATAGATGAACTTATATGTTTGCAATACCTCATTTAACTTACATGTTTACAATACCTCATTTAATAACACATTAAACAAAAGCCACATCAAATGGATAAAAGATTCAGGAAAATATATTAAGATAATCTCAAGGCCAGACAAGAATCTTGGTTCTGAGAATAAAGACAAGTTAAGTTTAAAAATTATTGTGATGCAAACACTTCCATATGTGTATGATGGTAAAAAGATAACAAATCACAATAGGCTTTCTGACTTATTCTGACAAGTCTAATACCAAGTAATGAAGAGTTATAATAAACTTATTTTGTACTTAAGTGTAATTCATAGCTATAAATTTCTTGTCTAAAAAATAAATATTTAAAATATAAACTTAAAATATTTAGATAAGAAAACATGAAGAAAAATAAACTAGAAATAATATGACCCAGAAGATAGTAGAATTTTCCAACCCTTCTGGCTATTAAAGAAATGCACATTAAAACAAAACTGAGGTTTCAATTCTATAAAGAATATTGAAGAAGCTTCAGGGGAAAGAAAATTTATTGACATTGTTAGTGGAGATGTAAATTAGGTGTAAATTCAGTTTGAAATTTCTCAAAAACCTAAAAGTAGAAATTCCATTCAATCAAGCTATTTCACTTCTACATAACTTCCAGGAAGAGATAAAGGCAATATGATGAACATACATATAAATCCATGTTTATAGAAGCATAATTCTTACCAGTTAAACCTTAGAAGTGGTTCTATGACCACCACCAAAACATAAGTAAAGAAAATATGGTCATTACACAGAACAGAATTCTATGCCACCATAAGAGGATTAACTGAACTCATTTAAAGGAAGATGGATGAAACATGAGAACATAATGCTAAGTGAAATAAATCAAACACATAAGTTTAATCATCACATAACTTCCCTTACATGAGAAACCTAAAGTTTAAATAATTTAAAGCACTAAAGAAAAGATAATTATGGAACCTGGCAACTGATCCAGTGGGAAGAATCCAGATGACTGGCTCCCCCACTACATCAGTGTGATTAGGTAACTAGGGCAATGCAAACCACATAGTAGGTCTCTGACTAAGGTACACATGATAGACAGGTAGGACCAGCAGCATGGAAAATTCCAAGACAACATTAATCATGAGTCAAGAAATGTTAAGTTAGGTGAACCATCATTGTGCTTGGGGGTGAAGACTCATGGAATAGAAGCCAGACATTTGGGTTGCCCCATTTCTTTTATTATTATTATTACTATTATTATTAATTGTTGTATTTTCCTTTTTTTAATTTTTTTCTCTTTTCTAAATGATTGAAGGCAACTGCAACCATGGAAAACTAACCACATCACCCAAACTCAGAGATCAATGTCAGATAATCATTTACTTGCTCCTTCATTATTTCTTTTCTGCTCTTCTCTTGTTTCCCAAAGTTTTCATGATCATAATTTGTCATTCAGCCTGGCTTCTAATTACTTCTCAGTTGTGTTTGTGTTTTCCACTATCTTTTCCCCACCACAAAGTAAAACCATTATACCAGAGGGAAACACATTGAATACAATCTCCTAAATTACAATTGATTCTGTTAAATATCTATAGATTTTGCTTCTGTGGTTTAAGGTACAAAATAAATAGTTATCATAACTTGGCAACTGGGCTTGGTGCTATTGTTATTGCTAATTATGCTACTTTAGTTATCATGTTATATCTATTATAATCAATTGTTCTCTCTTCTGTCTTAATACTGGGAAGCTCCAGGAAAGCTCTTAACCAAAGGACTGGATACTGATCCAAACAGATACCAACATCTCACTGTTAATTGGGAAGGCAGGATCTTGGACAGAGAAAAACCAAGAAATTTCTACACACAGAGGACATCTCTGAAGAACAAACTTTTCCTAGAGAGTCCTTGATACAGTGATACAGCTACCTACTTCTTACAAGGACCTAACTTACAAGGACCAACACAAAGAACAAAATAAAATTTGACTGAAATAGAAAATGACAAGACACAAAAGGAAAATGCAACCTTAGACATGCAACACACCTAGAAGTAGAGGAGAAATTGAGACAGAGGAAACTTGAGACCCACACCTGAAATTTCTGAAATTGTAGCAACCAAAATAAATAAATATGTCCATTAGGGTATCTGAGGAAATCAATCAGAAATAATCTCTCAGGTAAAAAAAAAAGTCAGCATTCTTAAAGTAATTTCCCAGAAAATATAGAGTATATATAGAAACATAGAAAAATAGAAAAGGATGGAAATTGTGAATGTTCAAAATAGGGAAGAAACATAATACATGCAATGGATTCAAACAGATACACAGGAAATTAGAAATTCCACTGAAAGCTGTCAAAACCACTTGAATGAAACTGAAGATAAACTTTTAGATATTGAAAACAGGATCACAGTAATGATCAGAAAGGAACAATCTCTTAGAAATAACAAGGGATCACAAAATAACAAACACACTAAAATGAAAAACAATATAAGACAGGTTTCAAAGAATAATCAGAAGCCAATGCAAATGACATTTAAGACATTTTGAAGATGTAATAACAGACAATTTCCCAAGCATGAGAACAATATCTAACATACAGATAAGGAAGGCATAGAGACTACAATAGTCATGACCAAAATAAATCTACATCCAGTTATAAAATAATCAAGATCCAAGAAATTCAGCACAAGAACAGAATATTAAAAACTGTTAGAGAAAATAAACAGATCACCTGTAAAAGAAAGCCCATCAGAATCATGGCTTACTTCTCAGCACAAACCCTCAAGTCAAGAAGAGCTTGGAGTGAAGTATTTCAAGTCCTGAAAGAAAACAACCAAGATTAATGTACCCTTCAAAACTATCTTTCAAAATTAATGGAGAAATAAGATAATTCCATGACAAAGAATAACTGTGGAAAGCCATGACCATGCAACAAACTCTATAAAGGATACTGAAAGATATCCTAGACAGAGATAAAAATGACCATAATTTCAAAAAAAAAAAAAAACCAGAAGGAAACTAGCAGGCAGGTCAGGCACTTAAACAGAGAATAAAAACAGGGAACCAACAGCAGGAAAAAAACAGGACAAAGATAAGCCAATGCATATCAGTTATAACTATCAATTTAAATAGCCTCTACGCATCAATCAAATGAAAGAGATTGCAAGAAAGGATCAAGAAACAAGATCCAACAATAAGCTATGCACAACAAATACATTTAACTCAAAAAGAAATTCATGGGCTGATAGTCAAAGGATAACAAACAAAACTCCATGCAGCAGTAACCCAAAAATAAAAAGCAGGCATAGGTAGTCTTTTTTCAAACAATGTAAATTTCAAACCAAGAATGATAAAAACAGATAAAGAAAGTCACTACATACTTGTTTGGGGAAAACTCCAAGAGGCAGAGATAAAAATAAGAATTTATATGCAGTATATATAGGAGCACCTAACTAGACAAAATAGTGGCAAAGAAATATCAGAACGAAATAAAACCTGTATCTCATTAAGTTTTCAAAAGTTTGTAAAATCATAGTTGCTATTTGTGTGTTTTAGAGAAATGAGATTTCTAATTGTATTTGAGCAGCTATTCTAAGAAGCCACTTTAGTAGTGAGTGTGATTACTGTCAGTCTCATCATGATGATCACATTACTCTGTGCTGGAAGATAATTTTCAAAAATTAGAAATACTCTAGGCAGAGAAGAATGACTTGATGTTTATTTTTAATGATACAAATCTGGAATAGATTAATAAATCTTCTAATGATTATTATAATCTAGCTAGATAAGAAGCACCAGAAAAGCAAACTCCAGGATTTTTGATATATATATTTGTCTAGCTGCTCATAAAATCACTGTCTTTCAACATATGTATGAGATTTTTGTTGTTTTCAAACTTTGTTTCTTAAACTGAATTTTTATCAGTTATTATTTAGTTAATGAAGTTTCCTTATCTGTTATTACTCAGTTAATCCAGAGTTGCATTAAATTGCGTGATTATTTTGTTTCACCAAAAAGAAGGTAGCAAGTTTTCTGAAACCCCTAACATCTTTTGTATGTTACTCTGACTTGTCAATATATAATGGTATTGCATATAGATTCTTAAATTGAAAAGGTAAAATAAAAATACCCAAATCCTATATGTTAGAAATATTCATCCTTTCAGTCTGTGGTTTTCTCTTTCTTTTGTCTCTACACAAATTCATCAAGTAGAGTAAGAACATTACTGAGAGCATAGTGGTAGAAATAGACTTTATAACATTATTTCAAGTTGTAAGTGGATTCTTAAAATGAATAAAGTACTTAAGGCATTTTTAGAAAAGGTGAGAAAGCAGAACCCAGAAAATCACGTCTAAACATTAAAGCCGATACAAAATATTTCCACTCAAAAGTGAGAATCTGCTATGGGCTGCTGCAGACTTTATACTGATCTCAATGACTGAAGGCAACCAAAATGGAAAAGATGGAAGTTGCTGCAGACACACTGTGAATAAACTTTTTTCATGAGCCATTACTTCAGTAAGAAGAAAGCCGTTGTCTCTCCCAGCTACCAACTCTCTCCAATGCATCTCATTGGAAAACCTAACTCAGACCCAAAAATTTAGAGACCAGAAAGTACTTTTAAACCCCTATCATGTAGGGATAGCATAAAATGGATGAGTTCTTAATAAGAACTGAAGAAAATGTGAATCAATGTCAATAGGAGTGATCACTTCTCTCCAGCTGTAAGCATGTAAGTAAACCAACTTAGAGAAATTAATTTGTGCTTTTTCTTAAGGAATTGTTGGTATTCACTGCTTGGAACACTTGAAGAGTCATTTCAAACAAGGGAGTGCAAATGATCATAGCCGTAGTAGTATGAAAGAGCATGGCATTTTAAGCAGTTTCCTGTGACAGTACTGCAAGTTACATGTTACAGGGAAATAAACAAGAAGTATTAATAGATGATACAATAAAATCCTCAACATCTTTAGTAAGGATACATCACAAATTCAAAAAAAAAATTTAACTTTATCTGTATTTTGACAGAGGCCACCAGGATGTCATAACTGGTTTCATACTGAAAATGTGGACATATGTGTACAGAAACCAGAAAACTCAGGGAAAAGGCTTCCATTACATTTTTAGACATCACTGTAAGTTTTCAGATATTATAACAACTTCTCCATGGACAAGAAGTGCAGCTTTCTGTAGTAAACTCTGCTTACAACCTGCTCTCTTAGAGGCTTTGGTTCTTAGTCTTCAACTGGATGCCCATTGTCAGTAAGCTTTGCTCTTGAAACAAATGGTAAGTTTAAAACAATTTTTTTCTTTTCTTCTTATCAAGTGTAGCTTAACATAATAAACATAGAGACAGAGCCAAAAGTAAAGTGAGAAAATGGAAAAAGAAAGAAGAAAATACTCAAAACAACCAAAACAAAGAAAGAAAATGGAACAGGAAAGAAAAAATTACAAATAAAAGTGAAAGTTATGATGTGCAATTTTTTAGTAAAAATAATCCTATGTCATTTTGTTCTCCACTTCTAATATGTTGTTTCTTACTTAATTTGATCAAGAATGGGATTGATAATGGGAAAAAATAAAATACTTCATTCAAGCTAATGTTGAGTCTGTTTCCTACCACTGTGTGGCACATTTTTATTCTAGAAAGGAAAATATGCCTCTTTCTTTTGTTTCTTTGTTTTGCTTTCCTTTGATACAACTAACCTTCAAGACTTTACTATTATAAATCAAGAAAATACATGTGAAGATTCTAAAACAGGAAGAAAATTAGAAATAAGAACAAGTCAAACAGGCAGGGGATTTAGCTCAGTGGCATAAGTACCAGCGAGGTCGCGAGTTTGAGCCTTGGTACAAAAAAAAAAGTCAAATACTGAGGAGAAGAATGGGGGAAATAGTTAGACTTTTAAGTACTGAAAGTGCCAGGGAAACAGACACAAAGGAATGAGAATGTGCCTGCAAGGATTAAAGATGAAGAAATTTCTAAAATATCAAATGTGAGAAAAAGGCATGATTCAGTAAGGAGATTTAGGAGACTGGAATGGGGCCAAAATACAGGTTATTGGAGAAGTAGAGACTTCCTAGAGGAAGTAATTTTAAATTAACTTATGCAACTAAAAGTTAAGCACATATGGAAGGAAATGAAGAAAACTGAGGCAGTAAAGTAAATTTTTTTCTAAGTTTTTGAGGGGGAAAATGTGGTATAAATTTAAGATGAGCTGAACATTTCTTATAAATGAATTCTAAGCAAATGAGTATCAGATTCTTTCCCCATTTAGCAATTAGGGAAAAAAAATATAACAGGAAAACACAGACAATAGAGCGTACCATTAACCATTGATTTCCTGACTTTGTTCAAGAGTAAAAAAGTATAGAAAAATATGATATACTGAAAATAATATGCAGACACTACATAAGAAAAGTAATTATTTCACTAATTTTGTAATAACAGTAGGTTTTTATTTCATCACATGCAAGTTGTATTGATTCACTGATCAAAGAATTATATGATGTTTCTCTAATTTTACCCTTATATTCCATATAATGTTTAGAATCATGGTTGGTAAGAGCATTAGCTGTGTTGTACTTACATACACACAGTAAATTTATTTCATATAATATGTAGTTCAACACCTCTCTGTGAGCTCTAGGAATTAAAAGTACCTATTTTAACATACTTCAATATCAAATAAATTCATAGAAATATTGTATTTACAACTATTTTGAAGTAAAATGAACATTAAAGTCTTGTTAACAGAACCATAATTTGAAAGCAGGCTTGAATTTTATTCTTGGAAAAGAGAATTAAGCCAACCATAGCCCAAAGTTTCTAACGTAAATATAAATAGAAGTATCATACCAGGATTTGTCTTAGAAATTGTGATAATTCTATTTAATATTTTAGATGCAAATTGTAAATGAGATTCTCTATGCTTTTGGATTAAAAAAATCCCATAGACTCATTACTTTGAGCTTTGTTATAGTTTGTGTCTAGATGCTTCCCCCAAAGAAGCTTCATGTGGTCATAGGTGGAACTGCTCAGAGGTGGCCAGATCTTGAATGTGTGAGACTGGGGTTAAGAGTTGGTTTTGTTGTTTTGTTTTATTTTTTTACTATATTAGACCACTGATTGGTTTGGCATAGTTCTGGCCATGAGTAACACAAAGGCCCATACAGTATGGTGACACCGCCTAAAGTGAGGCAGACCTGTAAAGGATAAAAGGGAGAGGCAGGCTGCTACTGCTACGGCTTCTTCACTACTTTACTGATTTGCTGCCTTCTGCCCATTAAAACTGTTTCTACTCTGTGATGCCTCTGCGCCATTCCACCCTGCCATGGATCCAGCCAAATATGAAATGAAATCTCTACAAATTGAACTACAATAAACCTTTCCTCCTTTAACTTTGGATATTGAGTATTTTGTCTCAGCAATAAAAATGTAACTGATACAGCCCTTGAACACCGATGCTCAAACCTCATTTTCCTCTTCACAATGACATTAAAATACTGACTATTCACCTTCTTTCCTTAAAAAGATGATGTCAAGGGGCATAGTTCAGGATAATATCACATAACAAATTAAGCATTTTTCTTGCACAGATTTTGTTTCCTGGTTAAAGAAAAAGAATTAAAAAGAATGTGGCATGTACTACAACTTTTTAATTGCTTCTTTCAGTTATCTAAATGTGATACAGCAATAAACACTTAGTGTGTATTTAATGCTATTAGAAATTGTCAACTTTTCTGAAAACTTTGTAACATTTTAAGTACCCATTAGTAAAGCATTAGAATTATAGTATTCACCATACTTGCAAATGTTTGACGTTTTCAAATTATATTTTAGTTATTCTATTGCATATTTGGTAGTATATAATGATTGTTTTAATTCAGAATTACTTAAGGATTACTGGTTTAGACCATTATTTCATGTGCTAATTAGCTATGTGTATGTTTTTTAATTTTTTGTCTATTTTTTAATTAGATTTTTTGATCAATTATAAGCTACAAATGTTACAGATATATATTACATGAACATTCTCAAATTATTTTATTTATTAAGCTTATTGATACAATTTAGATATATTTAATCATCATATACATTATAGGGAATCTGAACCTGTATATGACATATCTTGATTCCTAATTTTTTCAATCCCCTTCCTGCCAACCTCTCTTCTCCTACGTATTTACAAATGTTTCCATTTTATCCTTCTTTTGTCATTTTTTTCCTTTTCTTTTCATACCTTCCTATTCCTATTGCTGTTCCCTAGTTCCTCTGCTCTTGTGAACAATATCTTCCAATTTCACAATATCTATCATACATTTTGTCTTATTTAGTGTTTAAGTATCTCCTACCAAGGAGATAACCAAATATTCACAAGTCCAATTTTTTTTTCATTTAACAATATCATCCCAAGGTGCATCCATTGACCTCAAAATGTCATGAGTTTATAATTCTTTGTGGCTGAGTAGTACTCCATTGTAAACGTGAAAGCCACATCTTTCATCTGCACTCCTTAGTTCATGGGCATTTGGGCCATTTCCAAGATTTAGCTTTCACAAACTGTGCTTATATAAACATGGGTGTTCATATTTTCAGTGATGGAATGTTTTAATTTTTGTAGAAAGATACCCAAAAATGGGACAGCTGGGTCAAATGGAAGCTCTAATCCTAGTTTTCTGAGGAATCTCCACTGTGATTTCTATAGTGGTTGCACCACTCTACACTTCCACCAGCAGTGGAGAAGAGTTCCTTACTCCACACAATCCTGTTAGCATTTGTTATTGGGTGGTTTTTTGATAATAAACATTCTTTCTGGAATGAAATGGAATCACAGCATTGTTTTATTTTATATCTCTTGAATAATCTGTGGTGATGAACATTCTTTTCATATATTTATTTGCTGTTTGTAGTTCTTCATCTGAGAAGTGTGTATTCACCTCATTTGCCCATTTTTGTATTGCTTCTTTAAATTTCCACGGTCTGACCTTTTCAATTCTCTATATGTTCTAGAAATTAGTGCTTTTATGATAGACAACTGCCTAAAATCTTTTACCGTTATGAGAGAAATCTTTGCACTCCGTTGATTTATTTTGCTGTGCAAAAGCTTTTTAGTAGAATGCAATCCAAAGTTTATTCTTTCTATTATATGCCATGATGTAGGGGGTTTGTTCATGAAATATTTACCTACATGATGTTTTTTAAAGTTCTGCCTATTCTCTCCTCTGGCAGAGTTAGTGCTACTGTTTTAATATTTAGATCACTGATCCATTTTGATTTTACTTTACTACATGGCAAGAGACATGGGTATAGCTTTAGTCTTCAGTATGTACTAAACCAATTTCTTCCAGTGAATGTGTTTGACCTCTATTGTCAAAGATAAGGTGGCTGAGTATGTTTGGAGTTGTGTCTGTATCTTCCAATCTGTTCACTTATCCTCAGAAATGTTTTGTTTGGATTTTATCACAGTAGCTTTGTAGCATAATTTCTCAAAGATTGTGATACTTTGTCTTTCTTTTGCTACCAAAAGTTGTTTTTGCTATCCTATGTCTCTTCTGGTTCCAAGTAAATTTTAGAAATGTTTTTTTCTAGTTTTGTGAATGTATGCTAATGATATTTTGATTAAGATTGCATTACATTTTCTGATTCCTCTTTGATCACCTTTTACAAAGTACAAGAATTCTTCTATCGATTTTTCTTTACCTCCAATTCCTAAATATTTCGTTTTTTGGATGCTATTTTGAAAAGTGTGCTTTACCTAATTTCTCTCTCAGAGATTTTGTTATTTGTATATAGAAATGTTATAGAGTTTTGATTGTTGACTTCATGTCCAATTATACTACTGAAGTTGGTTATAAAATCTACAAGTCTTTTGGTGGAATTTTTGGGGTCTTCTATGTAGAATATCATGTCATCTGCAAAAAAAAATGATACATAAATTCTATTTTTTCCTATCCTTATTTCTTTTGTTTCTTTTTCTTATCTAAAAACTCTGGCTAATGTTTCCAAAAGTATATTTATTAGGAGTGATCCTGGTGGATATCCTTCCATTTTTTTCCTGATTTTAGAGTAAAAATTTTCATTTTTTGAACATTTATTATGATATTGTCTATTGGTTTCTTATAGATGATTTCTTATCAGATTGAAGTAAAGACCATGTATTTCAATTTCCTCTAGGTTTTATATCATGACTAAAATGTTAGACTTTGTAAAATACTTTCTTGATCTATTGAAATGATCATATGAATTTTCTCTTTATTTCTGTTGATACATTTTTTTTTACATTTATTGAATTGCAAATGTTGAAGTATTTCATTTCTGGGATGAAATCTATGTGGTCATGGTGCATAATGATGGTTTTCTACATTCTATTTTCCAGTATCATATTAAGAATTTTTACACGGTTGGGCATGGTGGCTCATGCCTGTAATCCCAGTACTCGGGAGGCTGAGGCATGAGGATCATTGTGAGTTCAAGACCAGCCTGGGCTACAAAATGAGCTCAAGGGCAGCCTGAACTGCATGGTGAGACCCTGTCTCAAAAAGACAAAAAAAAAAAGAAAAAAGAAAAAGAATTTACACCTATGTTCACTATGGGATTTGGCATATAATTCTGCTTTTTCATTGGGTTCTTCTATCATTTTGAAATCTTGTTTCCAGGAATGATTTTGGGAGTATTGTTTCTGTTTCACTTTCATTAAAGATTTTCAGAATTAGTGGCATTACATCTTCTTCTTGTAGAATTCAGCAGTGAATACAATAGGACCTGAGTTTTTCTTTGTTGTTAATTATTTAATTATATTTTCAATTTCTTTGATTGATAATTGGTTATTTAGAATTTTTGTATCTTCTTAATTTAGTTTTGGCAATTCATATGTATCTAGGAATTTGTACATTTCTTTTGTCTCTCCCATCTTATGAGGATCTTCTGAATTTCTGCAGATTGCACTATTTTATTCTTTTCATGCCTAACTGCATGCATTTGAGTTTTTCTTTCCTTTTTGATAAAAGTGATAAAAATATTATCAATTTTATTAGTTAATAAGAAATAACTTCAATTCACTGATTGTTTGTATTTTTAGTCTTAGTTTTGTTCATTCTTCTCTTTTGAGAAGGTTGAGAAACATTAAGTTTTTATTTGAGCTCATTTACTTTGTGTTTTGATGTAGAATTCACCACTGTAAATTTTTTCTCAGTAGTTCCAGTATGGTGTATCAGCATTACAATTTGATTGTACATGCTATGTAATTTCTTCCTTGATTTTCTATAATCCACTGGTTGTTATGTGGGGTGTTATTTAATTTTCATTTGTTTATGTAGTTATTTTGCCACTGAATTCCATTTCCATTGTACTATCATCGAATAGTGTGCATTGAGTAATTTCAACTCCTTTGTACTTTCTTAAGCATTTCTAGAGGCTTGTATGTGGTTTATTTTTGAATCTGTAACATGTGCCACTGAGAGGAATGGGTATTCTGATGTTATAGGTTGGAACACTCTGTAGACATCCACTAAGGCCACTTGATCACAAGTTTATTTCATTTCTGATGTTTCTTTGTTGATTTTTATCTAGCTGATCTATCTATTTGTAATAGTGGGATATTAAATTTGCCCATTACAGTTGTATTAATGATTATTTGATTTTTTTCTTGTCTGTTAGTATTTGTTTTATTTAGTTGATTGCACTGGTATTTGGCATATACATATTTATGATTGTTATGTCTTGTTGAAGTTTTCTCTTAGCAAATATTTTATTTCTTTTTCTTTTGATCAATATTGGCTTCAAAGTCACATTGTCTGCAAATAGAACAGCTACCTGTGCTTTATTTAGGGGAGGGGGGGTCCTGCTACATTGCTATTGTTTTCAGTCCTTTAACTTATTTTCTTTTTTTTTTTTTTTTTTGGTATTGTCAGTCAAACTCAGGACCTCATGCTTGTCAGGCTGCTGAGCTAAATCCCCAACCTCAATCCTTTAACTTTCAATCTATGAATTTTATTTTGTGAATTAAATGCATTTCTTGTATGTAGCATATTGTTGGGTCCTCCTTCTTGATGCATTCTGCCAGTCTGTTTCTTTTGACTGGTTAATTGAGATCATTTATATCAATAGTTATAGCCGATATGCATCTATAATTCTGATATTATTTTCCTAATTTTCCTTTTCTGTCTTTCCCCTCTGTTTAATTTCTTGCCCTGTTTGTGTCTTCTACTTGTATTCTGGGAATTGTAGACTTTTTTATTTCTTTCTGAAATATTCTTGAGAGCACTTTGGAGGACCTGTTTGCGGATCATGAATTTCTTTGGTTGTTCTTTGTCATGGATAGTACCTTTTTTCTACATTGTTTTTAAAGTTAGTTTGTGGGATATATCAATGTATTTTGGAGTTTGTTTCCTTTTAGGACTCTAAACTCTCCTTGAGTTGAGAGTTTGTGTTAAGTCTGCTATGATTCTGACAGGCTTTTATTTACAGGTGATTTGCTTCCTTTCTCTAGCCACTTTAAATATTCTGTTCCAAGGGTGGGAGGAGTGCCCTCATCCTTCTGCAGGACCAGACTGTTTGTCTGCTTATGCTGCTGGGCCAAGACCACTCTGCTTGGTCTCAGACTACACTGATGCTTCTACTCCTTTGTATTTGGGAGTAAGGTTAACATCTGGTGGACACTAGAGCAGAACTTAGATGGTCCCAGATACTATTTCTTAGAAAAGTGCCCTGTAGTCTGCTTCCTACATTCAGCAGTGTACGCTGACTGGATGGTTCTTCCTTCATTCCACTCTGGGACATTGACAATAAAACAACCTGCGATTGTTCAGCTGTTTCAGTGCACCCCAAGCCCTTTGAAATAAGTGACAGTCTCAGCTGCCTTCTTCTGTTACATGTGTCTATGTGCAAGAGCACAGTGCAGGTTCACCTCAGTCACCAACCTCTGTGTGACCTCTTGAGAAAAAGTGGCTCAGATTCTCACTGCTGCTTTGTGCTTTTCCCCACCTACAGCACTAGGCTGCTGGTCTCTCAGAATCTTTGTAAGCATGTAATCTTACTACTCTTGAAAAATATTAGAATTACTAGATCATAGGGTGGGTGTGCCTTTATTAAGAATATAGCAGGACTATTTTATAAAATAGTTTTCAAATTAAATTTTCATCAACTTCTATTATATGTATTTATTCACAGTATAGACATTGACTTTCATTATAAATATATCTCTTATATGAATAAAACTTATATTTCTGTTAGCAACCAGCAAATGATAAAAAGCTTTGACAATTAAGGTAGAGTGAAAACTCCATTTGCAAGGGATTTGTGAGGGGACTGGTAGATCAAGATTGTGGGTATATCCAGGAAAATCATGGAGATGTGATTGTGGGGTCTATGACGTGTAATCAAAGTAAGTGTCAATATTCAAAGATATTACAGTAAAAGACATATGGCTACTCATTTCTCCTTAAACTGCTCTCCTTAACTTTGAAATGAATCATTCCATTATTCTTGCCAGTTTCCAAAGCTATTCTGTAAGGCTTTTTTGCATCTTATTGAGATGATTAGAAATATACTGAAGTAAAGAAATAGATAAATGCTCATATAGTTAGACTGATTTTGCAAGCCTAAAACTGAGCATCTATTTAGAGGATAATTATATTAATATAATAACTATTGGGGAATTTTTGTTGCCTTGTTTTTGTAATCCAATCTTGCTCTCATTGTTTTGTTTTGTTTTATTGTTTTTGTTTTATTCTCTTTAAAATAAGATTTTAAAAGAAACCAAATATATTGTACAAGTATAAAAAGAGCGATACTTTAGATCACTTTAGAAATCAAGAATACCTCAACCATAGGTAGCATGCTCCTGGGTGCAAAACTGTCAATCTTTCATCTGAAAAAATATATACATTGTGTACTATTGTGTCACACACAGAGATATCTGACTTAATATTTTCCTTGCTGGATTTCACTCTTACCTTTTTCCAGTTCTCTTCTATCCTCTATTCATTTTGGGGATAGAGATGTTTATTTTGCATAATTGTACATTGGAGTTCTGTAATTTGGTTTTGACTTTTATAAAGATTCACAGGGAAGAATTTTCCTTGAGTCCAAGAGATTTGGACTTGGACTTTTAAAAAATGCTGGAAGTATTCAAACTTTGAGGATGAGATTTTTGTGTCTTTGGTAGTAAACACTAGAGTTATCTCTTATTAGGTGGAGTTACAACCTTGTGTTAATTTGGTGACTAAGTATGGATTGTTTCTATTTAGAAAAGAAATATGCAGCTCACTTCCCAATATTCATTTAATTTTCAGGGAGGATGAATGCTATACTTTTAAATGGAAATATTACTACTAAAACAAAGCTCTTCACATAATAATATCTTTTGTATCCAACAATTTTATATATATACTAAAACTATGCAAAAAGTAATACTAAAATGGTATTTCATGGCAAATTTGGGGCTTTAATTCAGGAATAATTCACGAGTACTTTAGGGGTACACTGTGAAGCTGCAAATGCTGCTGCTGAATATTCTCCAGAAAAACAGAAAATAGGTTGAGATATCTTAAGTTATCAAGTTTTTCAAAGGTGAGATTTGACAGTTAAGGTAGTGTCAATTTTACTGACTTCAGATCAGTCTTAAGTATTGTTCAATCACATCTCTAGATGAATCAGGTTGGGTGGTGTTGGCATAATCTTAGAGTCTGTATCTGGTGTGTCAAGGCTTATGCTCTGGCAGTGTTTTCTTGCTCACATTCCAGTCACACCATGACCTACATCTTTTCTCTCTCCCACTCTTCTGCCCTGAATGTTTCACCTTGGACACAAGTGATCATGATCTGAATACCAAGTTAAGTCTCTCCTCTTTTAATTGTGAATGTTGACTATTCTGTGCCAGTGACAATTTAAAGCTGACAAACACAAAGATAAACTGTTCATTTGAAATTATAGTAAATTATCAGAATATTCACAGAATGTAATGAGTAACTTCACTGCTTCATACTCACACCAATGATGTTTGACAATACTTGTTATTCTGTGTTCTTTCAACATATGGTTTAGATCTTAAATGTGCCCCCAAATTCTAATGTGTTTAGAAGGTTATTGGGTCATGAAGCACCATATTCATCAGTTGATTCAGCCATGGATGAGTTCAGTATTTAAAGGTACTGTTAAGAGGTGGGGCCTGATGGAAGGTATAACCTTAAAGGGTATGTTCTTGGCTCTCACTCTTTCTTTCTCTGTTTCCTATGTACCATGAGTTGAGCATCTTTTCCCTGCTATGCACTTCCCCCATGCTATTATTTCTTTGAATTCAACCAACTATGGACTGAAGATACTGGAAACTATGAATGAAATAAACCTCTCCTTTAAATTTTGGTGTTTGTCCTTTGTCTCAGCAAACAAAAAGTGATTAATACATTTCTTAAGTCCAATGTTTCTTTCTTAATATTTTTGTAAATCTGTGTCCAAAATTTAATTAAGATTTTAAAAAATTTATTCCTTTGAATTTCAGGTTCCTGATAGAAAATAAGCTATTTTATTATATTTTCTTCTGAAAGTAATCTGGATTTTAATCATTTTATTATTAATAATTTCTAGCAATTAAAATTTTAGATAGCATGTTTTTATATGTATTCTCCAAATTGTCACTATTCTTACAACCATTATAAATTTGAGAAATATTTTAACATATTTCTCATGCAAGATTTCACCTACTCAATCTCCCCTGAATGATAATTGTGTAGATACTTGTCTTTTTTATTGTCCCATAAATCAAAATATATTTTTATTTTTTTCTTTTGTTGGCTTTTTCTCTATAAACTGTTATATAGATCATTTCTGATGCTATCAATAAGAATTTATTAATCTACAGAATAAAATTTGTTAAGTCACTCAGTAAGTTTTGGGACTCATGAATACAAGCTTCCACTTAAGAATTTGCTTTCATTTTTTTCCCATGTTCATATTGTCTCCACATACTGTCTCAATTTAGATATTTGGTACATATATAATGATTCTATTAGGCATTGAAAATTTTGTCTACAATCTATCATATCTATTATTTTTGCATCTGTTTGTAATGACTGATTTTTCTTCTGATTGTCAGTAACATTTTCTTATTTCTGTTCAGTTATATTAGTTCTCTTATTAGTGTTAAACAGTGAGAATATCACATTGTTGAGTGTAACAGGATTTTCATTTTTTACTCATGTAAAGACTATCGATGTTGTTTTATCAATAATTTTTGTTATGGTTTTTATAAATATATTTGCTCTTACTAAGGCTTTTTCTGGGCTTTGTAAGTATGTATAAATTAATTCTCACATTTTATTCTAGGATTATATTAATCATAATAGTAAGACAAGTCCAATTCTATAAGGACCAATTTGGCAGGTTCTGTGAGAACTATTCCAACTCTCTGTGAGCTTTGAGAAACTTTTAATTTTCCTGATACTATTTCTTAGAATTCATGGCATTTCATCACATGCTTGAGCATCTTACTGTTCTAATAATTAATCAAAATTACCCTTATGAATTTTTCTGGAGCTCTTTCTTTGTGTTCTTCCCACTTCTCTACTTATCTTCTGCCCATGCTTTTGTCCTGCAGTCTAATGTCTAAATCTTCATGTCCACAATACTACTCTGCTTTGAGTGGGCTTCCTATATGCATCATAGTCTGGAAAATTACTTATTTTATGAGCCATGGTTTATATAGGGCTTTTGTCTTTTGTTTCCCTCTTTTTAGAACCATAGTAATCTACTAACTGTGCTCCAAAAATCTCAAAATATTTGCTTTATATTTTGTCCAATATTTTAATATTTTCTAACAGGAGTGTAACTTAAGTACTAGTTATGTAAAGAGCATGGAAGGAAAGGTCTTTAATACATTTAATTAAAACATCAAAAATCATGAAAAACAGTGACCATCTATGCACATATCTATAATCTAGAGAACTTAATCCATCTCCCATGACACGATGAAAGTAACATTGTTTTTATCAATTCTTGATTTGAGAAAAATAATTCTATGATTTTTGAATTTTACCTTATTCAGTACTGTAATGGTTGATATACTGTGTCAACTTCAGGACTTTAGAAATTAAGTAACTCAGCAGTTCTACAGCCTATGGTGCAGAGGACATGTTCTAGAGGATGGCTACTCACCCTCCAGGCTGTTGTAATGGCTGAACCTTTCTGTCAATTTGAGAAGATTAGAAGTTAACTAAGTGATTCAGCAGAGGGACAGGGTCCTTACTGTGTAAACATCTTGAGCCTGTACAAGAGGAGAGCATGGTGATAGTGCTGATGTAAATGACCCATGCTAGGTTAGGTAGCCTCCATACAATATAAGGGAAGAAAAGAAGCATGTTCAACTCCATTTTGCTCCTTTCACTTTTCCTAACTTCTACCACCTTCAACTGTTGCCCCTCACCATGCCACCCTGCCTTGGAGCCAGTTGATTATGGACTGAAATTTCCAGGAATTGTGACCTCAATAAACTTTTCCATCCTTAATTTTGGTTTCAGGTATTTTGTCTCAGTAATGAGAACAGTAGCTAAGGCAAATACCCACACACAAATTATATTAACTACATATTTCCTGCCTATTATATAAAGTTATATAAAAATATATTGAGTTATATTCATCAAAACAGTGCTCCCAAGGGTGCATTTTACATATAACATGAACAAAGTGTTAAAAAAAAATACTACACTCAAATGTCATCTGTAATAAAACTAAAAGGTGTACTTGTTTAATTTATTGACCATGACAGAAACTATTATGATAAAAAGCATTAAGCAAAAAGAAAATCCTATGCAAATAAAGCTAGAATATGAGAATTTCTAAGAATCTGATCTCTTCAATATGTCAATGAAATGAAAAATTATTCTCTAATATAGAAAATGAGAGTGCATAAAATAAGATGGCCACATTATGGGTAACATTTTAAAATTAAATCTTTGATATATACCAGACTGTTAAAAATTGTTTTATTCTTAATATTTTTAGGTACTTGTTTTGAAATATCCAACTGCTGGCAAATAATAAGCCACATAGAAACATGAACTCTTTTCTTATGTGTTTTTGTGTCTTTAGTTCCCAGGATTTCACAGAATGCAACACATATGAGTTAAATAAATAATTAACAATAATTATTCATTTCTAGTAGATAGAAAAATGGGTGTATAGCATATAGTTAATGGAATGTTGGAATTATATCCATGTGTTGTTAAAAGTAACACAAATACACAGAGAAACATAATTTAGATAGTAACAGCCTTTCATAATTGAATTTTTTTATTTAAAGAGGAAAAAACATGTAAAGGGTAGAGATAATACAGAATTTAAAAAAAAAAGATAAATAGTAAGAAATCACTAGTGGATAAATTACATATTGTCCTCTTAGTTGTTCAAGTTACAAAATTAAAGCATACAGAGTAGATATTCAAACACTGAGACTATAAACAGCTATGCATGCATGATTCTCTACATGTATTTCTATCCTTTCTGTATTAGAGGGAAAAACAAAACCTAGCAAGAAAAAAAAATTCCTATAAAAACATGAAATCAAAAAGTCATATAAAACCAAAGTACAAGGTGATCCACAATGATTATTGTGTTGTTTCTTACTATCTTTAATGGAATTGTCTATATCATCAGGCATAATTGAATATAGCAGTATAATTGAATATAGCAGTACACAACAATATTAGTAAAAAAAGCATTGTAGAGAGTATGAAACTTCAAAGGCAGGTAATAATCAAACTAGAGTGGATATTCTACAGTGCAATTGCCTGTACTCTCAGACTTGATGCAATCAATCATAACAGCTTTGAATAAAATCTATCAATGAAAAAACAGCAATCTAACAAACCAGATTTGATTACGATCAGTCATGGTAAAACAGTGTAGGTTATACAGAACTTTAGATTAATTGAATAGAAAATTAAGGATGGTTACTATACTATATGCTGTTATTAAAGGGATAACTGTCTGTGCCTTCAAATGTAGTACCGGTACAATGACTGGAACAGAATATAATACATCTAAGCAGAGTAGTGTGAGTAATGTGGGTTTTAAATCCTGGTACACTATTAACAATATAATGTATCAAGGCCATCTATGTTAGAGATTCCTGTCTCATTTGTGCTATACTATTTTTCTGCCTTTGTTTGTCTACTTTTCTCCTTCATTCTACTGCCTTCCCTGCTCACTGAGGCCTTTCTGCCACTGTTCCTAAAATCCTAGTATTTTTTTCTCTCTCTCTTTAGAATGTCCTTCAGTATTCTCTGTAGGGTTGGATTAGTGGTCACAAATTCGGCCAGTTCCTCTTTGTCATGGAAGCATCTTGTTTCTCCATTAATTCCTAGTGACAGCTTTGCTGGGCACATCAATCTGGCCTGGAGGTTATTTTCTTTAAGGGCTTGCAATGCTTCACTCCAAGCTCTTATTGATCTGATGGTCTGTGTCGAGAAGTCTGCTGTGATCTTGACAGGCTTACCTTTATAGGTAATCTGTTTCTTTTCTCTGATGACTTTTAATATTCTGTTTTTATATTGAATTTCTAGTATCTTGATTATTATATTATATGTCTTGGTGTAGCTCTGCTTTGGTTGTAGTGGCTGCAGTTCTGTATGCCCCACATAAACGAATGTCATTTTCTTTTCCCATGCTTGGGAAGTTTTCCTTAATTATTTCCATGAATAGCCTTTGTAATTTGCCTGTTTGTATTCCTGCTTCTTTTTCCACATTTCTTATTCTTAAATTATAGATTTTCTTGTCATCTTCTAGCTTTTGTATTGTCACTGCCGGTTGCTATTTTTAAGAGATCTTTCCTTTCATGATCATACATTGCAAACTTGTCTTCCAGTTTTGATAGACTTTTGTTAGTTTAAGGCATTTTGCCAGCTTTCAATGGAGTTTTTAATTTCCTGGTAATCTCTGAATCTGCTTCATGTATTCTATATTTTCTTTATATTCTTTATCAAATGTTTCTCTCCTTTCTTGTGTTCCTCCCTTCTTCTATGTCTTTCTGAGAGATGCTTAGCATTTCTTTTATTACTCTACTCATATCTTGCTTTACCTGATTTTATATTTTAGTTTTGAGCTCATCCACAAGGTCCCGAAGATATCTCTTAATGTCTCTTAAGCCATGTCTGATGTTGCATGTTTGCCACCCTCAGTCTCCCTTGTTTTTCCCTCTCCTGTGTATCAGTGCTCTCAGGGTTCTGGGCTGGTGTCCTCCTCTTGCCTCTCTCTCCTGTCATGGTCCTGGCTTCCTCCACACAGGTGTACAGTGGAGGTCCCAGCCCCCTTCCCTGTTAGCCAAGGTTCCTCCAAAGCACAATGGTAAGAGAACTCTGCCCTCCCTTGCCTGCTCTTTTCACTGAGGTTTAAGCAACAGCTGTGTATGCCGGCCCCTCCCCACTGGGCCAGCCAAACTTCAGAGGCCTTCACCAGGTTAGTGTGTGCTAGTTGCAGGGAATCAATTTGGGACAGCTCATTGGGTCCCAGCTAGGGGCATGACCCAGTCCAAGCAGATCCCATGAATCTGCTCTGGGGAGGAAGCAACCAACTGAAGTCACTGTTGCTCCCAGTTCAGGCTCTTCCTGCTAGATTCCAACATGTCACCCATTTGATCATGCCTTTCCCCTGGGGGGAGGGCTTATTCCCAGCACTGATGGTGGATTAGTGAAGGTCCTTTTGCCGGCTCTACTCTCTGTTGGGCTCACCAACCCCTGACCAGCACAGCTGTGGTTCCTGTGAGTGGTGGCGAGAAGGAGTTTGGGTGGCTCTGGCGGCTGGCACAAATTTGTGAATTCTGGCCAGTGCAAACTTGGCAGGTAGTAGTGAAAATGCTGCATCCAGTAATTTTAGCTGTTCCAATTGTAGCCCTGAGATTATGTTTGAAGATCTTTCATGGTTTTAATTTTTTCCTGGATCAAGAGGATCCATCTCCCTCTGTCTGGGTCTCTCCAGGATGTTTTATTCTGTCATATGAGTTGTTCCTCCTGGGAAGCTTTGTATTTTGTTGCTCACTGATTGGCCATCTTTGGCTCCTCCCATAATTGAATTTAATTAAATCAACTTTAATGTATCATTTAAATCTTTCAAATCAGCAAGTTGTTTCAATATAAAAACAGGCATGCAGCCACAAAAATCAAATTCAATTAGAACTTCAAACCTACCATACATAAAAGGAAATTTGAGTGACAAATACTTCTGACAGTTATAAAACTAGTGGAAAAAAAGAGTTAAATCTTATCAAATGTGCATATCTACTCATAAGACATAAAACACATTTTGCAGAGTCTCTTAGTATTACCCAGTTGAAATTGGACAGTTTTTCATAATCAATGCGAGAAGTCTAACTCAGGTGGTCACTAATTGATTTTCAATGAACTCTGAGAAAGGTGCACATGAAATGCTGTTCATGAAAAAAGCAAATTCACAAACAGAGCACATGCTCTGTTGTGTGGTCTAAAAAAGAAAATCATTAAAGGTGAATGGTAATATATTTTCATGTAAAAATTAAAGTTAATATTGAAAATTACTTTTTCCCTTTAATTTGTCCTTTAAAAAAGCCATAAACACTTTCAAGAAATTCAGATTTCGCAGAACATTTAAAAACATACACTGATATTGCAATCCAAGGCCTGTTTCTATACTTTGTAAATATACTTGACTTTCATGTTTCAAAATACTTGCATGACAAAACTAATTTTCATACATATTTTTATTTCTCAGAAACACAGAAACATGGTGCCTGTGGTAGTTATTTGCCTTATGAAGATTTATGAGAACTTTACACTGAGAATAGTTATTGAATCACCTTCCAAATTATTTTCACAGAAGTGCTTCAGTGACTTTTAAAAGAAAGAAATATTCATCATGTACAGGGTGTGACCCTCAGTAAATCTAGTCTCTTGATAAAATTGTCTACTGACTAAAACCTCTGTAAGAGTAATATAGCTAATACTTCCAAAGGCCTTAACTTTAAAATTTAATAAAACTAAAATGCAATTAAATTATGGTTCATTCATGTTGTCCTCACTTTATATCATGCTCCTTCCTCAAATGAACAAATTTTTCATTTTTTTCATAAGGCATTCCTTATCCTAAAATGATTTTTTGGATTTTTTTTCCAAAAGGGCTTAGTTTAATATAGCTATCAGTTTGAATGTTGTTGTGCTCTAAACCTTGACATCATAGATGTGATTAGAAAGTAGAAACAAAATATTTTTGTATGCTGGGATTCATAAAGCTTAAAGGAGAGTTCAAGTGAGTGATTTGTTTTTACCTTCCTCTTAAGTACTATACTTTCTCTCATCCACAATTAACCCTACAGGATTCAGAATTCAGACATATATTGAACATTAGTTCAGTGATGATTTGCTCATCCAGAACAGCAGATTACATGATATTCCAAGAAGATAAGAAAGAAAAAGAATCTATACTCCTGAAAACATGAAGGCTACAGAACATTTAACAACATGTCTTATTTTTGCTTTTATTCTTTATCTGACTCTCAGGGATATAAATACTTTATACCAAAAAATTACTGTTTTTTTATATTTTAAGGTTCCTGGAAAGTTTTGAAGCAGCACATATTCTCTTCTTCAAATTTTATTGTTTAAAATTATGATTTTTAAAGAATTTCAAACTTTTAATGGAGAACTTCTTAACTTCTCTTTAAACAAAATATGAGAAATAAATTTGTTGAATTAAATTATGGTTTCCTTTTCAGGCCAACACTACATTGCAGGCATTCTATTTAGAAAATACTCCTATAAAATAGTAAATAAACAACAGATATCATTGGCTAGCTAGGGAAGAGAAAAAGTCACAATAGGTATTAATTACATTATCATGTAATTATAAACATTACAAACTATTTCTTTTGCCAGATATATATATTAATTTACATTAAAAATGTTTTTGCAATTATTTATTTAAAATTATATTTGAATCACTTTTGAATTAGAAATGCTGAACATAGTATGGTCGATTTTCTTAGATCGAACAATGATAGGGCATCACAACTATTTTTAAATGTTTTAAGTTTTTATCATTTTGAATCTCCTCCATAATGGGAAACAAAAAATCTTTCCATTCATAGCTTGAATATTTCATTAAATAATTTATTCTTACTACTCTTTCTGTAAAATATATTATAGCTCATCACTCAAAGTTGTAAATCAACATATAAAAGCATACTGAGCTGTTAATATTGATACTTTCTTGATTATCAGATTCACATCCTACTTTGACATCCAAACCAAACTCAGAATTTTCCAAGAAGAAGTTGTTACATTTTATACCTACATGTATATCATATTAATTGCATGGAATTCCCCCTTTCCCATCAACTAAAATATCTCAATTCTTCCATTACATTTGTTTCTTTTAGTTTCCTAAGTCAGATATATAAAATACTGCAAAATACATGGTTTCAACAACAAAAATTTGTTTTCTGATTATATTACACTGAGCTAGTGTGTACATCCTTGACTGGTGATTTGTATGCTTTTTTTTTCTTTTTATAAGAATACAATTCATAAGACACACTTATGTGATTTTATTTAACCTTTAGCTACCTGACTACAAGCTTTATGCTTAATTAGAGTCAAATTTCAACATGAGTCTGGAAGAGACACAATTCAAGCCTTTACACTTTTCATTTCCTTGGAATGATATTTTTCCCTATCCAAATTAGAAAATAAGCAGTTAAAAGAAATCACTACATTCCAAAGAAATTAGTGTAAAAATTATGATAATCAAAAAATCTAAAAAACAAAATGTTTTTGTCTTAATAATTAGATTAGTTAAAGTCTATTTCTAAATGATATTTCATTGCTTAAATTATTTAGCAGAGTACAAGCTCTTGATATATCACAAAATAGTAATATAATTTACACTGTGTAAAAGCATCTCAAAAATTGGATTCCTTCATATTTTGTTAATATCATTGAAATAAGCAAAGAAGATCTTGTTTTATATGACTGTGAAGTGATGAGAAGTGCAATGTTAGTTACTTTTCTCATTGCTTAGACAAAATACCTGACACCCAAAGTTAAAGAAGAAAGGTTTATATAGCTAACAGTTTGTAGAGGTTTCAGTCCATAAGTGAATGGCTCCAAGGTGGGTTGACCTCACAGGGAGAATAATTCATAGTGGGCAGAAAACTGCAAATGCAACACTGGGTGGGCAGTGTTCTTATATTATATCCAGGCTAACTGTGATTAGGACTATGCCAATCCAATCGATGGACTGATCCATCAGTCATCCACCCTTAATCTCAGCACTATGCAAACAATCATACATTCTAGATTCATCCATTTCTGCAAAAGCCCTATGATTTAATGCAGCTATTGGGAGACATCTATTCCTAAATCATGACATTCAACTCCTGGTTCCCTAAAGATTCATGCACATACATTGATTCAAAAGGTATATAGTCCATCTCCAAGTTGTGCAAAAACACAGTTTTCAGATTGCTGAAAAGTCCAAGTTCAAAGCCTCCACTGAAATTTAAGGCAAACTCCTAGTTTGGAGCATCTGTACAAATGAAAACAAAGTTAGACACTTCCAATATTGAGTGGTACAAGACAGAAATTTCCATTCCAAAGTTACAAACATAAGCATACAAAGGAATGGAACCAACTCAAATCCAAAACCTTGGAGGGCAAATGTTAAATCCTGGAGTTTCATGTACAGTATCTGAGGCAATCTGTGACAAGATATGAACTCCAAAGGGCTTGGGTGACTCCACCCCATGGTACATCTGGTGGTTATAGCTCCCATGGCTTCTCTCTTGGGCTGTCTCTGCTCCCTCCTTGCAATTTTCCTGAGATGATCCACATTCCTGGCTTCTCCAAACTTCTGGGGTGTCCACTGCATCTTTGACTTCAAACTCATAGGTTCAATTATTGTCCTCTCAGGGACACACTGGTTGGACTCCCATGCCTTTTGAAATCTGGGTGGAAGCTTCCTGACTCCATAAGTCTTTCATGCTGCATGCTCCTAAAGCCAGTTACATATGAGTGATGCCAAGGTCTACCACCAGCTGAAGCAGCAGCCAGGATTCTGTCTCTTGGTCATAAGGGTCAAGTACTTGGATTTCTGAGCACTCTAAAGCTAATTTCAATGACCACCTTCTCTATGCTGCCACCATTCTGAAGCATAGTGTGGATGGTGATATTCTGGGACATGGTTCTTTAGGGCTTTCTTTTCAAAGAAAAGTCTTTCACTTTTTCATTTTTGAGGCTGCAAAGTCTGTGATGCTTTCAGGCTAACTCTTTCATTCTTCTCAGCAATTAATATCCCTTATGTTCTATCTTTGGAGTCCACAGCTTTACTGGAGCTTGCTTTCTGACTGACTGAATTCACAAAGTTTTAAATCATTCTAATAAAATCTTTACAATTGATTCCCAATATAGGTCTGGCTAAAAGCACCACACAACAACCATACCATACCTCAACATTAGACTGCCTTGAAATTTCTTCTGCAAGATTAATTAGTCCAATGCCTTTAATCTTAGTCTCAGGCAGTCTCTATACATGAGAAAAATGCAGACAGAATTTCTTCCAAGGCATAATACACATGATCTGAAGTCCTACAGCCAATACAGAACTTCTTCCCAACAGAAAACTCTAAGCTTAATATTTACTGACAGGATTTCTACCTTCTGAATTCTAAGCAGAGTCTCCCCTATACTGCAGCTGAAGACATTCTGGCTCTACTTTCTCAGCTAGCATTTCTGAACTTTACCACATTCTTCCCACAAATGATTACTAAAGTTTCCTAAACCACACGCTCAGGTATAGTCACTGCAACAGCCCCACTCCCAGTACCAAATTCTGTCTTAGTTACTTTTCTCATTGCTGAAATGAAATACCCAATACCCAAAGTTCAACAAACAAGAGTTTATTTAGCTCACAGTTTGTAGAAGTTTCAGTTCATAATTGCCTAACTCCAAGGCAGGCCAAGTTCATAGAAGAAAGTAACTCATAGCATAGAGAAGACAACAAAAGCAACAAGGAGAGGGGAAAGCCCTTTCTGTCCCTTATATAATATCCAGACTAGCTGACACAGGGTGGTGACAATCCAGCCAGTAGACTTATCTAGCAATCACCCAGCCCTTAGTTCCAACACCTATAATCCCAGCATTGCATCATCTACCACAAACTAGATTTATTAACCTCCCTAAAATTCCAATGACCACGAGAGGCTCTAGGGAGACATCTAGACACAATCATAACACACAGTATCCATCAGAACAAAGCATAGAATCATTTTGAGCAGTCTACTGCATGGTCTTTAAAATTTTAAAATGTGAGACCATTTGCTTGAAACCTTAAAAAATTACTGTATTCATTCAATTAACATATAATGAATTTCACACTCTTCAGTGGGTCAGTGTTTCAACCTCAGTTGGTCTTTCTTAAAATTTCCTTCAAAGTTAAGTTTCATTAATAGGTAATTTGTTATAGAGTGTCTTCTGAGTTTTAGTAAATAAATGTTTAATTAAATAATTTGGTTTATGATTTTTTAGTTTTATTTTTGAATATATATTGCTTTCCAAGGCTTGCTGGTTATAAATTATAAATTATGACTAGAAGCCTTCTCTAGTTTGACAACTCTGAAACAAATCAATTCATGGAGTAAAAACAGAAACACAAACAACAGCAATATTTGATTTTTATTCATTTTTTGTAGGAGTTATAATCAGACATCTCTATGTAACTGCACTCCAATTTGTAGATTCACTTATGACAGTGAAAAAATAAAAATTTCTATTAATAATGCAAGTACCCTTTCTTCAAATGAAAATATCTCTTGGAGAGCAATGAGACTTCAAGGAAAGTTTTACATAAATGCGTTCATTGAATGGGTTACTTAGCGAAGGAGCCAGTGGTTTTAGATTTCATAAGAGTGTGCATGTTGAATTAGATTAATAATTTACACCATTCTTCATGATCCAAAATTAATCTGTGATATGAAAACTGTGAATTTCTATGATTCTTCACCTGAAGTTCTAGGTAACTGAGCAAAATATATGAAAAAAATAGCAAAGTTCTACAACTGAACTTTTCTTAAAGCATTCTAGAATAATAGAAAGACAATTGCTGAATGCCTTATTGAACCTATGAAAATATTAGAATTAATTTTCTCAATTATATTAAAGGAAAAATCAATGTATCTCTAGCTTTCAGATACACATAAAAGGTGTTTTCTATGCATCTCAATCCTATCTTTCTTCTTTAGAAGCTTTTCTTAAACCACACCATATTTTATTTTAATTATTTGTGTGTCTCATAGAGTATTATCTGTTTATAGACAACCTTGGATGTACACACACTCTTTTCTCTTCAGAGCCAGTCCATTCCTGTATACATTGTCCATCCTATCCCTGACTACACTCCTACTCAATAATTCCTAGTCAATGGTACTGAACTACCATTTGTTCCATTTTCTAACTTCAAGTTGTTCAGATACCAGAATTTGCACGACATATTTGCCAATTTATGTTGATAACTGCTCACGATTGCTGCAACCCAAACCAGTTGAATTTGACTATGATTTTACTCATGTTTTTGTTCAAAATCCTTCAGATCTATTTCTATATCCAAAGAGAACTTCAATGTTTCTCTTAAACATCAGAGTTTTTACTGAGTAACATCTGCACTTTTTAACTCACATAGAATTTTATTTCTATACTTAACTGATTTTTAAACAGCCATGGTTAAATACAATCAGATAATATTCTCCTACTAAAATTATTGAAAACTTATTTTTATTGATTAACTCTTGAATTTTCTAAATATGACTTTCTGGAAATTATGTTACTTATTCTCATTCACATCAATAAATCAGCCTATACCAGTAGTTTATTTTCATATTTTTTAACTTTAAACATTTTTCAAATAAAATACTTTATTAGTTTCACTGATTCTTGTAACTTGTATTATTCATTGTCTCACTAGTTGGACAAAATACAAGACATTTGGAACTTAAAAAGGGAAGGTTTATTTTGGTTCATGGTTTCAGAGGTTTGAGGTTATTGGTTGGCTCCAAGGCAGAAACACCATGGTGAAAGAGTTTGGCAGAGAGAGGAGAGATGGAAGGGATGAACAGAAGAGAAGAATGTACTCTTCCAGATCATGTCTATATATCCTCAGTGATTCAACTCCAACTTGGACCAACCTCTTAACAGCATGCTCAGCTAGGAAGTCATCAGTGCATTAACCCTGTGATATGTATAGTTCCCCTATGATCCAGTCACCTTCCAACACCCTTCTCTGAATGCTGAAGAGTATTTTAGATCTAACTTAAGACATAATCATTACAGTAAACACAAGTTGTCTTGCTCCTAGCATTTATTTATTAACCCATCCTATAATCTTTCCCCCCCCGCAAAAAAGAGACTTTGTCTTAAATGAAAGTTTTTCACCAAACCAAAATATAAATAAGTTAAAAAAATAGTAATAGGGGCTGGGGATTTAGCTCAGCAGCATAAGTGCCTACTTGGCAAGTGCACAGTTGTGAGTTTGATTCCCAGTGCCACAAAAAAAAAAAAAGGAAACAAGGAAGTAGATCATTTACAAAGGCAGCAACGTCAAGTGATGGAGAGAGGAAAGACAGACATATGTATAAAAGAATTAAGATGTGTTATACACATGTACTCCCCTTGATTCAATGTAATTATCATGTGCTGTAAACATGTAATAATAAAAATATAGTTTTGTAAAAACATATGAAAACATTAATGTATCTACTAAGTATCTTATAAAACAGATTTCTTTTGGTAAAAGAAATCATGGTTTCAATAATTGTTTTAAATTAAAATTAACATAAAATAAATTTCACAGTGAAATGTAATGTTTTAGTTAGATTTTTATTGCCATTTGAGGCAAATTAAATATGTTATTGATTTTAAAGCAATAGTACATGGTGCCCATGTGATCATTTAAGTACTATTATTAAATTACTTAGTAATTTCAAATGTATTTAGACCTCTATAGAGGGGGTATTTCACTCACAAGAAGGATACAGATATGACATTTGAAAGGGGGCATTAAATGCAGCATTTATAGTTCATGTGCTTTAATGCACTACTTTGAACTTTAAAAGTAATTTAAATGGAAATTTTGTTCTTGTGTCAAAATAGGTAGAAATTTTGTGGGTGTGTTCATTCCCACCAACACCACATGTCACAGCAGACAAAGGCAATGTCATGTTGAAAACAAATTCTAGCAAAACATCACTGAATTTTTACTCTAAAAATGCCAACATAAAATAATAAGGTGAGTAGCAAAAATAGATTTCTTTAAAATTAAGAATTTAAAAAATTGTTTGTATTTGTTACTATTTTTCTTTTTCAGTAATGGGTTATTTTTGGCAACAACTTTTGTAGTACTTTACACCAGGAATATGCCTAGATTTTAGAAAGCTGTATTTCTTCCTTCTCTTAGAATAATAAACTATCTTAAATGTAGATTTTCAGATTTCACATATACTTAATAGCAGGGCTAATTAGCTGTTTGGAAAACACATCTCATATCTATAGGACAGTTTGGTCAAATAAGCAAACTTATGAAATTCCAAAATCTCCTGAATCTAGATAAAATATTTTCCATTGAATTTTTAAATAAATATTCTTGTTTGTTGATTATTACTATTAGGAATAACTGGTAGCTCAATGAGTTTCCTAAAGTCATCTTCAAACTAAAAAAACAGAACCATATTCCTGTGCAAACCTACAGTCACAGAATTCTTTTTCAGGCAACGGAAAGCGAAGCTCTCTCAGTAAATAAAGTGAAAGCAGGGTTACCAATTCATAGTTAAAAACTGAGAAGTTTAGGGGGGAAATGCTACAGATAGAATCCTCCAGTTTCCACCTTCCCACATGGTCACTTCAAGGGTTACTTCAAGTTTATGCATAGACAGAAATAAATTTGACAACAATCAGTACTTCACACACACTAAAATTTCCTATACTTTTAATTAAAAAAAGAATTTCCTATATTTTAAAAGATAAAAAGATTTTGAGCTCAGTTTTCAAAAGGGTAGAATATCAAAGAAGAAAGATGGTACCACATTTAAATATTCCCTCAATGATTTACATTATAATAGATGATTAAAAAGAGAGACAGAGCTGTTTTTGTCATTCAGATTTCATAATTATAGGTGCGTTTTTATACAAAACCTAATGAAATAGTTGCAGTTTGGGGATTTTTTTCAAAATTTATTTAAATATTTTTCACAAAGTGATTTTCAGGATGATATATATATATATATATCATATATGCATATATCAGGAAGATATATATACAGATGTTGATATATAGAGGATGCCATATATATATATATATATATATATATATATATTTTTTTTTTTTTTTTTTTTTTTAAAATACTCCACTGATTGTAGGGTCAAATGAATTGTGGTGAACCTGTTTTCATAGGTTCAGGACAAATTGTCACTTTTTTTTACATAAAATGCATTTACTTATCTCCCCTTCTTTGTTCCACTATTGCTGAGACATTACCACTAAATTTTAAGCATGGTTGAAACTTTTCTTAAAAGGCTATTAATTTTTTCTAGAATTTTTTCTATTTTCTTCATATCTCTATTAAGTTTTCAATACTTTTTTCAGTAGTGGCCCTCTATGGTGGCACATTCCTCTAATCCCAGCTACTCAGGAGGCAGAAGCAAGAGGATCACACGTATGATCCCTGCTTGAGTAGCTAAGAAGACCCCTGTCAATAAATAAAAAAATGAACAAATAAATAAGGGAGAGAATGTAACTTACTGGTAAAAATCCTCTAAGTTCAATATATGAGACCCCAAAAATTGTTTGGAGAAACTATTTCTTGAAATGGTAGCACAAAACATTAGGCTATTATAATATCTTTTAGCCTTCATAGCTCTCTCAGCATTGAATTCAGGACATTGTTATTAAAGCACAAACATTTCTTACTTTGAACTTACTCTCTTAACCCACTTGTGAAACATGGAAGATGTTTGTTCTAGAGTTCTGATCTAATGTCTTTTAGGATAACTTTTAATGAGCTGGAAAGATGGAGAAGGGTGGAGGATGAGGGGATCTAAGCCTTATGTGTATGTACTAACTCTTCACTTCAAATGTGATCATTTA
>PVLA01011066.1:0-56769 GCA_004027455.1 Hydrochoerus hydrochaeris
GTTTCTTTTCTCTGATGGCTTTTAATATTCTGTTTTTATATTGAATTTCTGGTATCTTGATTATTATATGTCTGGGTGTAGCTCTGTTTTGGTTGTAGGTGGCTGGAGTTCTGTATGCCTCACACAACCAAATGTCATTTTCTTTTCCCATGCTTGGGAAGTTTTCCTTAATTATTTCCATGAATAGCCTTTGTAATTCGCCTGTATGTACTGCTGCATCTTCGTTCATGTTTCTTATTCTTAAATTGTAGATTCTCTTGTCATCTTCTAGCTTTTGTATTGTTACTGCTTGTTTCCTTGTAATTTTTAAGAGATCTTTCCTTTCATGATCACACATTGCAAACTTGTCTTCAAGTTTTGATAGTCTAGCCTTAGTTTCTTTTAAGGCATTTTACCAGCTTTCAATGGAGTTTTTAATTTCCTGGTAGTCTCTTTGAATCTGCTTCATGTATTCTATATTTTCTTTATATTCTTTATTGAATGTTTCTCTCCTTTTTTTGTGTTCCTCCCTTCTTTCATCTGTATCATCCTGAGAGATGCTTCCTGAGAGCGTTTCTTTTATTATTCTACTCATATCCTGCTTTACCTGATTTAATATTTCAGATTTGAGCTCATCTACAAGGTCCCGAAGATATCTCTTAATGTCCATTGAAGCCATGTCTGATGTTGCGTGTTTGCTGCCCTCAGTCTTCCTTGTTTTCCCCTCTCCTGAATCAGGGCCCTCAGGGTTCTGGGCTGGGGGCCTCCTCCTGCCTCTCTCTCTTGTCATGGCCCTGGCTTTCTTTACACAGGTTACAGTGCAGGTCTCAGCCCCTTCCCTGTTGGCCACATTTCCTCCGAAGCATGCTGGCCGGGGAACTCCGCCCTTTCCCGCCTGCTCTTGTCACTGAGGTGTAAGCAGGCTGCACATGCCTTCCCCTCCCCACCAGGCCAGCCAAACTTCAGGGGCAATCACCCGGTCAGTGCGTGCTAGGTGCAGGGAATCGATTAGGGTCGTCTCATTGGGTCCTGGCCAGGGGCGCAGCCCTGTCCAAGCAAATCGCATGAATCTGGTCTGGGGAGTGAGCAACCAACTGAAGTCATTGTCACTCACAGTTCAGGCTCCTCCTGCCTAATTCCAACATATGGACCACCTGGTCACACCCTTCCCGTGGTGGGGGTCTCACTCCCAGTACTGATCGTGGATCAATGAAGGTTCCTCCACGGGCTCTGCTCTCAGCTCTCCGCTGGGCTCACCGACCCCCAACTGCAGCGCTGCTGTTCTTCCTATGAGTGGCAGCGGGAACGAGTTTGGGCAGCTCTGCCTGCCAGCGCGGATTTAAGCTGGTGCAATCTTGGCAGGTTATTGCAAAAACGCCGTGTCCCTTTAGTTTTTAGTGTTTCAGTTGCAATCCCGAAGTATTTGACAAGCTTTTTTAAGTTTTAATTTCTTCCTGTGCCAAGAGGATCCATCTCCCCCTGTCTGGGTCTCTCCAGGGTGTTTTATTCTGGCATATGAGTTGTTTCTCCTGGGAGGTTTTGTATTCTGTTGCTCACTGATCGGCCATCTTGTCGTCTCCCATACATAATATTCTTGAGATACCTAGAAGAAAATTTTTGCTCTTTGTCCAGTAATTTGAAAATTCAGCCCTGAGAATGTGGAGAAAGCTCAATGTTAGAGGCATGTTAAATTGTTATAAGCACAAAGAACAGAGGAAAATGACAAGACAGAATGTAAGTGACTAAAGGTATAATTTTAGGCAACATCTATTCCTAAAGGCAAAACTAAGAGGACCTAGTTTAAAAAAGAAAAGTGGACAAACAGCAAGAAACCATACTCTAACAAAAGATGAGGGGTGGGGTGTGTTTTCAAGACAGGGTGTAATTGATTCAATACGCACTTTGGGGAGATTAACTAAAATAGGACTGAGCCAAGATGTCCCCATAATTTTTAGGCAGCTTCTCATGATTCATTTCTGTTTGCAGGCACTGCCCACATCTTCCTTGTTGCTGCAGGTCTCCTCAGAAGAGGGGCACAGTCTCTGATAGACACATGTCTGTGTGGTGGCGATGATGTCAACTGCATGCATAGTAAGCACAAAATCTGCTCCTGACTTAGATCTTAGAATTTCAGGATGAAACTCATTTTTTCCCAACTTGGGCCTTTGTTCCCATACAACTCACCATCAGGTGTCTTTTATAAGCAATTTGCAATTTCTCACTTGATCATGGCATATATTATAAACAGAAGTACATTCCTTATGCTTCTAACTTGAAGAATAACTCCTTCTTATATTGCAAGGGTCATGTCATATTTTTGGCTTTACTCTACATTCAATCATTCATTCATCAACAAACATTTGTCAAGCACCTGATATGTATAGAACACAATCATAAACTGGAAAAATCCACCTCTTATATGAGCTTACATTCTAATAAGTGAATGGATAAATGCCTGAGTAAAATCTTAGATTCTGTGTTATAAGTGGAAAAAACCAAAGTGGATAGTGTGATCTGTAAGGCAAATGCTCTCTTCAGAGAAGACATTTGAGCTTCAGCTGGAACTAAGAGACAGAATGAGCCAATCTGAGATTTGGGAAAGGAGTGTTCCTGGCAGGGAAAACCACAAGGCAAAGCCTCTGGGGCTTAGCACGGGATCTTTGTGCTTTCCAAGAACAGTAAGTTCTGCTGCTGTCGCTTCAAAGATAAGTTGGAAAGAAGTGAAGACCTCAGAGCCTCTTATATTTAATTCCTTTACCTGAATAATGTAGGGGGAAATACTTGGAAGCCTTCTTGTCTTTATTGCTTTATTACTAAAGCCCCATGAAAAATTTTCACCCTCTCTTATGAATAGAATGCTTGAAATAAAAAGATACCATCAAAAGGAGGTATAATGTTCATTCGTTGCCTTCTGAGACCCTCCACCTACTTTTGTCCAGCCTTAATGGTTGATTTCTCTGGCACTGAACACTTGGTCATGAGTACTCAGCTACACACTTTGTATATTCATGACTATCTGGAGGACAGCTAATCATTGACCACTTCAGTATTCCTCAGTGGTTACACTTGAGAAATTGTTGACAGATGGGAATGAATAACTTAGTACATGTGCCTAAGTCACAGTTTGCTAAAGAGATAAACCCAGAAGACATTCTACTTCCAAATAAAGGTAATATGAGCTTTACATGTCTTACATTGTAGACAACTTGCTATTCATTGCTTAGAACTGCAGAAAAAACTATTAACATTGAGGAAAAATGTGATCTGGAAGTAAAATCTTGATGGTGGTAATCAGAAATTAAAATTCATATCCCCTAGTTTTCCCATTACCAACAAAAAGAAAAAAAACATAAATTTATTCTTCTAAACCTAAAAAAATAATCCATCAGGTACATGGTTTTCATAGACAACTGAATTATTTAGGTAAAGAAAGGCAAGATGCAATATTATAACCTATTCTACTATGAAAAAACCTAATTCTTTGCAACTCTAAAAATTGCTATTGTAAAAAAGAGAGGAAAAGAAAGTGCTATAAGGGATATAACTGCATGTATGTTTGAGTGTGCAAAATAGATGACCATATTGCTGAATCTTTGTTGGATCTTTGAGCAGAACTGTTTGTAGTCTGACTGTTTGAATATATACTATGTACCCTTTAACTTTGTAACTTGAACAACTACATCCAGGATGACAGTACGTAATTTATAAATTACTGAGTTCTTTTAGTGGGGCTTTTTCTCATTCTCCTTTTTCTTTCTTTCTTTTAGAATTCTATATTGTTGCTACCCTTTTTTCTGTATTTTTTCTCTTCTCTTTAAATAAAATTTTTAAAATGTATAATTGCTATTGTAAAAAAAAAAAGGAAATAGGAAGCGCTATAAAAGATATAGCTGCATGTATGTTTAGATGTGTGGGATTGATGACCATATTTCTAGGTTCTTGTTGGATTGTTGAACAGATCTGTTTGCACTCTCATTGCTTTAGTGGCCACTTTGTGTGCTTTAATTCTGTAACTTGAATAACTATTTCTAAAAGAACAATATGTAATTTATTAACTAGTGATTTCTTACTATTTATCTTCTTTTCTTGAAATTCTGTAAATTTCTACCTTTTTCCTGTTTTTTTTTTCTCTTTAAATAAAAAAAAAAAAAGATGGAAACCCAGAAGGTCTTTTTCTAAGAGTGATACTCTAACCTCATTCTAGAGAAATCTGGCAGGTATTCTTTGCCCCATTATGACATGTCTTATTAGAACAAATCTTAAGACATACAATATTTGGGATAGTCCACACTGTTTGGGACTTCAGATTACAACATTTCATGAGGGGAAGCAAAGTCATCTCTAAGAGAAAGCCAACACACATCATGCCTGTTTTACAAGCCAGAGCTCTAGGAAAATAAAAAGGAGTAAGGAGTGTTGACAAGATATTTATTTTTCAGACATGTAAAACCTGAGTGTCGAATTCTCAGCAAAAGCTCTGTGTGCGGAAATTTGTAATTATAGTATTCTGTCTCAAATTCACAAATGAGAAAAAATATATTTAATGATCTCTAAAAGTAAACATTTCAACACAGAAAATAGGCAACTGAAATATAAACCATTTGAAAATATGTTTGTCCCTTGATATTCACAAAGAGTTAGTTCCAGGATTCCCTGAAGATAACAAAATCTATAAATGTATGCAAGTCCTTTATATGTAATTGGATAGATTTACATATAGCTTATGTACATCCACCTGTGTATTTTAAATTATCTCTAGCTTATTTATAATACTTAATACAATAATGACAAGGAAAAAATTCTGTACATCTTCAACACTGATGCAAATTTTTGTCTGTAGGATATTTTCAATCCAAGGTTAGTTGAATTTGCAAATATAGAACCCAAGGATATGGAGGGTTAACTTGCATTTCTTTATGAAGTTCTTGTTCTATAATTTCTTTTGTTTTATTGAATTATAACTAAGATAATACATAAAGGTTTCAATAAGTTCTGTGTTTAAAATATAGTGAAATCAACTATGCAGCCTTCATCCATTGATAGATCATGTTTTAATGCCTGAAGTATTCAGTTATCCCTTTTTTAATAATAATAAATACCAAGCAATACTTCAAACAATGAATTAAATCCTAGTTACAATTACTAAGAAGCAAAGATCCTCAGAGAATAGATAAAACTCTTAAATACATAGGTGTAGGCAAAAACTTTATGAACAAATCTCTGATTGCATAGCAAATACTACAAAGATTCAACAACTAGGATCACATCATATTATATAAAAGCTTTTGCACAGCAAAAGAAACCACCAACAGAGTGAAGAGACAATGAAAAAATAGGGGGGAAAATTTTACCTGCTGTTTCTAAAAAAAAAGACTAATATCCCGGATATCTATGGAAATCAGTATGGAAATTCCTTTAAGGAAACTAAAACTAAAGGTTCCATTTGATTTGGCTAGTCTCCTTCCCTGCTTTCTTCCCAAAAGAGTTAAAAGCATCATATCACCGGAATATATGTACATACCTCTATTTTATAGCAACACAATTTGTAATAGCAGAATCTTGGAAACATTCCATATGTCATCAATGGATGAATAGAAAAGAAACGGTGGTTTTTATTTACAATGAAGTACTACTCTGCCATAAATAGGGATAAACTTGAAATATTTTTGGGTAAGTGGATGCACCTGAAGAACACAATTTTAGGTGAAATAAATCAGACAAGTATATTTAAAAATCACATTGTTTCTCTTATGTGCGAAACCCAAAGGGTAAATAAGGATCAAAATGGAGGACAGATATTGGGAATTGGGAAGAAAATGTTCAAATGAGAAGGGGAACAAAGAAGTGGGGAAGAAGGGAAGAAAATAAGGTTTTAAAAACTTTAAAAGGCCTGGGTGTGTTGGCACACATCTGTAATTCCAGCATTCAGGAGACTGAGGCAGGAAAATCCATTCTAGAGTATCCTGGCTACATAGTGAGTTTAAAGACAGCCTGAACTATGTAGCAAGACCATGTCTCAAAAATGAAACAATAAATGAAGATAGAAAGAAAGAAAGAAAGAAAGAAAGAAAGAAAGAAAGAAAGAAAGAAAGAAAGAGAAAGGGAAAAAGGAAAGGAAATAGAAAAGATTTTGTAAACAGAGGCAAAAAAGGAGTGAAGGGAAAGGAGAAAGATGAGGAAAAAGGAATTAAGATATATCATGTACAGGTGCAGATTCCCTGATTAATGTGATCATTATGTGTGTCAAAAATGTACCAATAAAATTGACTAACAAAAGAAATAAAGATCTTTTGAGGACATACACCTCATAGGTAGTGCTGTGTTGTTGAGCAAGATATTTTTCATATAATCTGAAGGTATTTTATTAATTTATGAAGTTAGTCAGCTGTTCCAAATCATCTCCATACTAGACTCCATGTAGGAGACGGTTGTTCACCTACAGATAAAATCTGAGATCCCTGTATGACCCTAAAAATAACTTTTATCAGACTCCATCAGGCAACTAGATTAACCAAATAGTCAAGGTCTAAATCCCTCTCATGACAAATATGCAGGTTATATCTGTGGCTGGATAAGAAAACTAATTTTGGTTGACAGGAGTTTTAGGTAAACTTGGAAAGAAGAAGAGTAGATAATGCACACTAAGGAAAATGAATTTCCACAGAACATTCTTTCCATCAGTATTCATAAGCTATATTTTAAACTAAGAAAACGTTGGGCCCAGATTCTTTCACATAGGAATCACTAGCCTTAATAATATGGAAAGAGTAACAAAAGCATGGAAATTTCCAAAGAAATATCAAATTTTCCTTCATCATGTTGATTTATTGAAATATTGAACAATGAATTTCTAAAATAAATTCTTACCCTGGGCTGGTCCATAAAGGGAATTACTTAGAGATCAAGGTTATCCATTTTAAGTGAATATGACAATAATAAACTGTTTAGTAGTTTTATGGTTAACATAGAAACCAATTTCCAGAGAATTTTGGACCCCCAGTTAACAAGCATAGCCAATTTTTTGAAAAGTCTAAATAATGTACAATTCCTTCAGTACCTGATGCCAGTGAATCTATTATTTCTCAGTTTAAAGTCTTTGTAGTATCTGCTTTTCATTTAAACTCAGAAGAAAACATTTTGTTTCTGGACTCGTTTCCTGGAAAAGGAAGCAAAGTCAGTCCCTTGGCCATTCGATGAATTACCAAAATCTAAGGGCTTTACTTCCTTCCCTTTGCAACATCATACACTGCTGCCTGAAAATACCTACACATGTGGCCTTGTCATTTGGCAGTAAAAGTATCTGACCCAGCAGTGATGAAAGATAGACATTTGAGAGAAAGTAATCTAATTTAACATTACCACTAACACCTGAAGAAGATCCAAATAAATGTAAGAAGCCATCCAACATACGCAGTACATTAATGAGGAGAATACTCAGTATCACAGGATACACTTCATCCAAGTGCTTTTCCAAATGAGAAGCTCATGCCAAAGAAAGTAATGAAGCCTTTCTTATATAGAACCAAAGGGAAATCAGGGATTGATGTTCAGGACACCAATTCAAAACCTAATCTGTTTCTGATTATTAATGCATTGCTCATGATAAAGCAAAGAGACATGGAAAATTCAGAAAAAAAAGAAAAAATGCTTCCAAATTTTAATTCTAGTTTTCCCAAATAATCTAAAAGATTATTCATTAAGTTGTTTTTAACTATTGTATTCTTATACTCGTAGAGTTCTTTATAGTCCTTTTTCGAATACTTGCTAAATGCATTCCCATGTATCTATTTGATATACCCCGGAAAACAGACTTGCTCATGGAGCTAAGCAAGGATAAGTGCACAAAGGTTATTGAACATCACCTTTCTCATGTTTCAAGAAGAGACATGATTCAGTTTTATCACCTAAATGAAATATAAAGTCTGTACAAAAGTTTAACAATTGTGACAAAATACAGACTTTCAAATATAAGTATTTCATTCCATTAGTATTAAAAATATTTTGCACTGTAGGCTTACAAAGTTCTCACATATACATCATTTATTTGATCACACAAAGTCCTTTAAAGGTAAAAAAAATGATCCTTGTTTCATGAATGAGAAAGTTACAACTCACAGATCCTAACACCTAGAGACATTTTTAACACCTAATTCAGCTTTGCTTCTCCTCATCATGATATCTCTTTGATGAGGGTAATGCATATTAACTGACCACCTACTATGCACTAACCATTGTGCCAGTGAGCTGGGAACATAGGAGTGAAAAAGGAAATTTCAGACTCTGACCACAGGAGTATCAATAAAAATGATCATTTGTATGGTATTTAGATTCTCTGACTAGACAAAATTTATTGGTCAGATTGGAAAATATTATACCAAAATCTCAGTAACATTAAAGAAGTTTCTTTACAACCGTAATTTTAAATACATTTATAAGCCTCCATTAAGAATATGGTTCTACACAAAACAAAGTATTTTTATATTGAAAAGAGCTAATATCTGTAAAGATGGTTGAACCATCACCAATATCATCAATAACCATCAAGCCCACGTTAAAACAAAACAAGACTTTTAAGGAATTCACATTGCATACTGGCATGACTATGTCTCCCACCTCCCCAAGCCCCTGTTCCCCAACTGGGAATTGAATCCAGGACATTTACACAGAGCTACATCCTTGGCCCTTTTTCATTTTTTTTTTTTTTAATTTTTGACACAGAATCTAAGTTGCTAAATTGCCCAGGTTAGGCTAAAACTTGAAATTCTCCTGCCTCAGCCTACCATAGTGCTAGAATTTACAAGCATATACATCATACCCAGCTTCTAAATCACAATCCAAGAAATTTGCTCAATCCAGTCCCTCCCAAACTTCTTTCAACTTTATTCAGTATAACACCTGTTAACTTGCAAAAATACTAGTTAAGATGATAAATTTTGGAACAGAACAATAAGATTTGAATCCTAGTTCTATCAATATGTTAGTTAAGGTAACAATGATCCAACATACTAGTGCCATAATTTTGATGTGTTAACACAATATGAATTTATCTCTTACTCATGTATTCAGTCAGTCAGAGATAGCAGGGAAGAGAAGGCAGCTCTGCTCTAGGTAATCACTCAAGGAGCATGTGCTTAGTGTTCAGGATGAATAGGAAAATGATTTTCTCCACAACAAACCATCACAAGTCATACCCTGTCTCTAGGTTCAGTAACCTAGAAGTTTTACAGTTGCCTCTAAAAAGTGGAGACAGTGTCTCTCATGACATCCAAATAACACCATGTTTTAAAATTCACTATTATGCACCAAAAGAAACCACTGCACTGCTGGTAGTTAAAGTAAGCACATCATCAATAACAAAAGCATCCTGATTTAGCATTGCTAAAATATGCTGGGGGGGGGGCCTAGGAATGTGACTTAGATTATATGATACACAATAACACCTGCCTCCTTGGGTTATGCAAAAGCTAAATGAAACAATGTGCGAAGCAATAGGTCATGTTGGGCAACCCATTTGGAACTCCTCCTGTCTCACAGGAGCTATTCCTATTCTCCATTCCATTTCTCCAATAAATTTTCCTGCTCTTAAAAAAAAATGGGTCATGTTGTAGACTTACCATATCCACATTTCCCATTTTCTTTATAACTTTTTCCTGTAACTGCTGGGAAAGAGATCCTATATTCTTGTATTTTTTTTCTCATTAGCATTCTATGAATGAAAATGAGCAATATTACATTTGCATGTTACAAATAGACTATGTTATCTTATTCCTCCAACTAAAGGCCTAAAAAATAACCACTAGGTTCAAAATTAAAAAAAAAAACAGAGATGATGTGCAAATCCGTAGAGCTATTGTTTGTTGGCTTTCCATTTTAAAATCATAATGGATGTCACTTATAAAGACACATAAATATATAAATATACACACACAGACAGAGATAATATTATGCAATGTGATCACAAAGTTCCAAATAGTCATGCAACATTTGAAAAAAAGTCATTTATCAACTAAACCATGTACTTACGTTCACATACTATCTGCTCAGAACAATAAAAATCTACTGATCAGTAGACAGAATTTGGAAGGATCATACAAGAATGTCTGTCTGCCGACCAATATCATCAGGCACTTCATTTCATGGAATATAATGTTTAGCAAGGATTAGGTCAAGGAACCCTGGATAAGCAAATTCTATCCCCTAAATGCTGATGACATGAACTGTAAGAAGTTTACTAATTAGTTTATTGAGGGTTTTTTTTTTTAGAAATTAACCTCATAAATGAACTAATCCACCTCTTAATCCACAAACGGGATGAATTCTGCTTCAGATAAAGGAAAATTGTCATCTAAAATCAGCTATCATTGCTAATTCACTTTCAGTTGCCTAGTGTTTGATGGTTTAGTGTTTGATCTTACCTAGCAGAACCAATACAATGCTACAAATAGGCATCTACATCCTGAAGTGAATTATCTGAATATCTTCTCTCCATAAATCAAATTCACAAAACAGTTGTTGCCAGTATTTCATTACTAGTGAACCTACCACCAAAGAAGTATTTCTTTAAAACATGGTACTGTTCTATTACAAACATTCTATCTCAATTTTTCTGATGATTAAAGGGGATTTTAATTATACAATCAATGAGAAAATAGATAGAAACCATCTGGACATTCCACGGTATTCTGCCAAAGAATTTTCTTTTGTTTTACATATCAATGACTTAAGCTAACAAAGGAATTTCAGTGCCAGTCATTTGTCCTTGGCAGGGCTGGATCTTTTTATGTTATGAAAGATCTTTTAAATTTACTGATTGAGAGTCAAATTATCCCACATGGTCAGAGAATTAACCTCAACATTTTCCTACACATAAAACTAAGAACAAAGGATATTTTTTTAATTACTTGATCTTTAAAGCACACAAACTTTAAACCCTTTTGTGCTGTAATGTTTTTCTAATCAGGGTGGTCAAAACTCAAAAACACTTTCTCTTTTTTAGGCACTGAAAGAAAATGCTTAACCAGTAAGGTACTGAAAAAAAAATACTATTAATTTTCAACAAAATACAATAATAAAGAAGGAAACGGCATTAAAGAAACCAAAAAAAAAAAAAACCTTCAAGAAATTATATTGCTATCATATTGGGGAGAAACAATAGTCCATGTGATCTAAATCTTAAGGAAACTTCAGCAGAAAAGGATCCTTAACTGCACAAGAATCAAGCTCAAAGGGTGAAAAAGAAGAATGAACTACCAAAGAATTGATGATCAGAGACCAATTTTCATTTCTGTCATTTCACCTAGCATGCAAGCTAAAGTGCTTAAAACTTCACCATATTTTCCTATTGATCTCTATGACTCTGACTTTGAAAAGTGAATTTTATTTCTCAAACTCATTCTTTGTAAAAATAAATTTTATATATATTTGAAAAATGAACAATTGCCCCATTCATGAAGACAAAGAAGCCATGAAATTTTCTCAACCTTCTATGGAGATAGTTACACAATAAGCAAGATTTATTAATTTGATAGATGAATTTAGAAGATCCATAGCTTTGGGGACTTAGAACTTTACAAATGAAAAAGTACTAACAAATTGCATTACCTTTTAGGGAAAAAGTCACTGGTATGGAAGTTTGATGCAAAACAATATACTTTAGAGAGAATTTGAAAAATTTAAAATTAGCATAAACTCACTGAACTGTCAACTCTGTAAAATACAGAGAAAGAATTTAACCAAGAAGCATTTCTTCCCTTTGGCACTTTTAAGAGGGTAGAGAGGAAGGACTGTGTATTTCAGTTAGGAACTACTGTGGGAACTCACAGGGAAAGTTACCTTCTATTACTAGGTTGGGATCATCTTATCCTTGAAAAAAGATGCAATTCCAGTTTCTTTACACTCACATGTGCTTTTTTTGATTGCATTAATGCTTTTCCAAATTTTGAAGTTTTTACTAAAAATTAAGGGAAGAAAAAACTTAACCCATTATACAGGGTCCTAAGAAACTGAGCACCATACAAAGACATAGTTTTATTATATTGTAAGGACTTTTGATGAAGAGATTCAAAAATTAAATTAGGAAGCTTCTTATCAGGTGATTATCAGTTGTAAGTTATATAAATCCTTTTGAATTGAATATATATTTTAAAATGATGTTAGCTATTTTAAGATTTTAAGATAAACACATGACCTAAAAGCTATATGGTAAGGCATATTTTAGAGATATCTACTGAAGAAATGCTAGAAATAGTGAGATTAGAGACTATAGGCAGAATGGATTTGATGGAGGCAGTGAAATGATACAGCCTTTTGAAATGAATGGCTTTGCATTTGCCACAAAACCCTGGCTCTTGCTTCAGTTTCTTCCTACTTCTTAAAGAAGACATACGTGACTTACCAGCAAAGGGCCAAACACAGTAGACAGCAGCAAATGTGAAGCTTCAGACCCTTCCATTAAAAGACTGAAGAAGGAAAAGGAAGAAATGCAGGAAGTGGAAAGTTGATTATACCTTAGACAACAAAGATAAGGTGGCCCAAAGTCACTTCTTTCCCAGTCACCAAAGATATTACTTGCTGACAGCTCAAAACTGAGTTCTTAGAGAACAGCACCCTGCAGAATGAAGATATTTCTCCCAAAGTCACACCTTCTCCCTAGAGGCAGATGCCATTTAGAATCTTTCCAAAATGCCAATCCCAGCTGTGGAATGACCTATGGAATCAGCCAAAACTTAGACTACAAGTGCATTACCCACATCATCTCCCACTACCCAGTACTACTTCCATTTTTCCTTTACAGATATTAAGAGTACTCACCAGCAAACTTTCTGCATGCAAATTTTCCTCTCATAGACTATTTCCCTAGGACAAAAGAAAACACATGTGATTCATTGTATGCATGTGCATACCAAAAGCCCACATTAGCTTCCCCAGATATTTATCATCACACTTCTTCACTGAGTTCTAGACATAAGCAATCTACTTGAATAATTAGTTACACATAATCCACATTCTCCTTTCCTAAGAATCTGAGGGATCTGCAGTTTTTCTCTGCTCAACTCTGCCACTCAGGACGAAGGAGCCTAACACACCCAGGGAATCAGAAGCTTTAGAGGAACAGAAATTACTTGCTTAGAAAAATAGAGCAGTTTCCCCTGAGTTAAAATTTTAGGATGCCATCCTGAGGTTTCAACCCATAACTCTGATTTCTAACAAGAGGTATACTCACTTCCCAATCACAGTTTACATAAGAAAATATTTGCCACATTTAATTATGAATAATTAATATTAATTCAATGCTATTGTTTTACATGTATAGTGCTATTTAATCCTTAGGAGAAACCTAGTTAGCGTTATAATAATCTCTATTTTACAAAACATAGAAAACTGTCACAGAAAGTACCTTTCCTGTTGTTCCGAGAAAAACTGGGGCCACCCTAGTCATTTATTCAACAACATTGGACAGAAAACAGAAGCACACAAGAACTAGAAAGAACCCTAAGAAGAGTAAACTTCTTACAAAAGAGTACAGTTATTGATGTACATTCGTCTATGTTTTTCCTTTGCAAATATTATATAGAACTAAAATCATTATACAGCTGTTTCCTAGAAAAGGAACTGAATCTCCCAAACTCCCAGTTCCATTTTTTTTTATTTAAAGAGAAAAAAACAGAAAAAAGATAGAAATATTACAGAATTTCAAAAAAAAAGGATAAACAGTAAGAGATCAGTGATTGATAAATTACATAATGTCCTTTTAGAAATAGTTGTTCAAGTTACAAAATTAGAGCATACAAAGTAGACATTCAAGCAGTGAGACTGCAAACAGATCTGTTCAACAATCCAACAAGAACTTAGAAGTGTGGTTATCAATCCTATACACTTAAATATTCATGCAGTTATATCTTTTATAGTACTTCCTATTTCCTCTCTTTTTTTACAATAGCAATTATGCATTTTTTAAAAATTTTATTTTATTTAAAGATTAAAAAAGAAAAAGAGTAGCAACAATACAGAATTCTACAAGAAAAAAGAAAAAAGAAGAAAACATTAAGAAATAACCAGTTGATAAATTACATAGTGTCATCTTGGATGTAGTTGTTCAATCACAAAATTAAAGGATACATAGTAGACATTCAAACAGTGAGACTGCAAACTGCTCAAAGTTCCAACAAAGATTCAGCAATATGGTCATCAAACATACATGCAGTTATATTCCTGAGAGCCCTTTCTTTTCCTCTCTTTTTTACAATAGCAATTACACATTTTGGGTTTTATTACTGTTATAGTTCTTATCATTTTTACACTAGAGACACAATGTGATATTTATAAATATGATTTTTATTTATTTCACTAATGAGGATAGTCTCAAGTTGTCTCCATTTACCTATGAAGGCCTCAAGATCATCCTTTTTATAGCTGAGTAATATTCCATTGTGTAAAAATACCACATCTTTTTCATCCACCCTGCAGTTGATGGGCATCTTGGCTGTTTCCAAGATTTAGCTATTACAAATTGTGCTGCTATGAACATGGGTGCACATATATCACTGTGATATGAACTTGTCAGTTCTTCTGGGAAAATACCCAGGAGGGGAATAGCTGGATTGAATGGAACTTCCAATCCTTGTCTTCTGAGAAATCTCCATACTGATCTCCATAGTGGCTGCAGCAGTCTACATTCCCACCAACAGTGGAGCAGTGTTCCTTTTTCTCTGCAGCCTCACCAACATTTGTTATCAGTTGATTTCTTGATGGCAGCTATTTTTTCTGGAGTGAGGTGAAATCTCAGTGTTGTTTTAATTTGCATTTCTCAAATGACCAGTGATGGTGAACATTCCTTCATGTATTTATTTGCCATTTGTATATCTTTCTCTGAGACCTATGTGTTCATCTCAGATGCCCATTTTTGGAGAGGGTCTTTGAATTTGGGGAGCTTGATGTTTTTCAGTTCTTTGTATGTTCTGGATATAAGTCCTTTGTCTGAGGGGTTGCTGGCTAAAATTCTTTTGCACTTTGTGGGTTTTCTTTTCACTCTGTTGCTGATTTCCTTTGAAGTGCAGAAACTTTTCAATAATATGAGATCCCATTTGTTGATTCTTTGAAGTGTTTCCCTTGCAGTTTGCGTTTTGTTCATAAATTCTCTGCCTACCCCTATGTCTCTGAGACTTCTACCTACCTGGTCTTCCAGTAGATTTAGTGTTTCTGTTTTAATATTTAGGTCTTTGATTCACTTATACTTTAGTTTTGTGCATGGTGATATGTATGGATCTAGTTTCAGTCTTCAGAAGGTGGAGAGCCAATTTTTCCAACACCATTTATTAAAGAGGCTATCCTTCTTGCAGTGGACATATTTAGCCCCTTTGACAAATATCAGGTGGCTGAGTGTCTTTGTAGTTGTGCTTGCATCTTCTAATCTGTTCCATTGATCCTCAGGTCTCTTTCTTTGCCAGTACCATGCTGATTTTATCACTGTGGCTTGTAGTATAGATTCAAGTCAGGAATTGAGATGCCTCCTGCCTTGCTTTTGTTGCCCAGAATTGCCTTTGCTATTCTAGGTTTCTTCTGTTTCCAAATGAATTTTAGGAGAGTTTTCTCCAGATCTGTGAGGTATGTCAATGGTATTTTGGTTGATATTGCATTAAAAATGTATAACAGTTTGGGGAATATGGCCATTTTCACCATGTTGGTTCTTCCTAGCCAAGAGCAAGGAATATCCTTCCATTTTCTAATATCTTTTTCAATCTCCTTTTTCAGTGTAGTATAATTTTCAGCATATAGGTCTTTTACATTTTTAGTTAGGTTGATTCCTAAATATTTCCATTTTTTAGATGTTATTGTGAAGGGCGATATTTCCATAATTTCTCTCTCAGTGAGTTTTTTGTTTGTGTACAGGAACGCTATTGATTTTTGAGCTTTGACTTTGTATCCAGCTACACTGCTGAATTTATTACCTCTAGTAGTCTTTTAATGGAGTTTTTGGGGTCTTCTATATAGAGTATCATGTCATCTGCAAATAGTGATAATTTAACTCCTTCCTTTCCTATCTTTATTCCTTTTATTTCTCTCTCTTGTCTGATTGCCCTGGCTAGTGTTTCCAGAACTATGATGAAAACGAGTGGTGAGAGTGAATATCCTTGTCTTGTGCCTGATTTTAAAGTGAAAGCTTTCAGTTTTTGTCCATTTAGTATAATGTTGGCTGTTGGTTTGTCATAGATGGCCTTTAGAAGATTGAGGTAGACGCCATGTATTCCGAGTTTCTGAAGGGTTTTTATCATGAACATGTGATGGACTTTGTTGAAGGCTTTTTCTGTGATTATTGAGATGTCCATGTGGTTTTTGTTTTTGGCTCTGTTGATGTGGTGTATTACATTTATTGATTTGTGTATGTTAAACCATCCTTGCATTCCTGGAATGAACACCACTTGGTCATGATGTATAATCTTCTTGATTATTTGCTGCATTCTATTTGTCAAGTATTTTGAGAATCTTTGCATCAGTGTTCATTAGTGAGATTGGTCTGTAGTTCTTCTTTTTGGTTGTACCTTTCTCTGGTTTTGGTATCAGAGTAATACTTGCCTCCAGGAATGATTTAGGGAGGATTGCTTTCTTCTCCATTTCTTTGAAGAGTTTAAGGAGTGTTTGCATCAAATCATCTCTAAATTTGTAGAATTCAGCTGTGAATCCATCAGGACCTGGGCTTTTCTTTGTTGGTAAGTTTTTAATTACGTTTTCAATTTCAATAGCTGACATTGGGTTGTTCAAAATTGCCATATCTTGTTGGTTGAGCTTTGGTAGTTCATATGTTTCTAGAAATCTGTCCATTTCCTGTGTTTTCCATCCTATGTGAGTAGAGACTTTCAAAGTAGCTATTCATGATCTTTTGAATTTCCATGGGATATGTAGTAATTTACCCCTTTTCAGTTCTTATTGCATGAATTTGGGTTTTTCTTTCTTTCTTTGATAAGGTTAGCTAGGGGTTTGTCAATTTTTTTTATTCTCTCAAAAAAACAGGTTTTTGACTCATTAATTCTTTGTATTGTGTTTTTAGTTTCAGTTGCATTGATTTCTGCTCTAATCTTTACAATTTCCTCTCTTCTATGAGCTTTGGGTTTAGCTTGCTCTTCTTTTTCTAGAAGCTTGAGATGGAGCATTAGGTTGTTTATTTGTGCTCATTCTGTTTTCTTGATATGACAATTTATTGCTATATATTTCCCTCTTAAAACCACTTTCATTGCATCCCATACATTACAGTATGTTGTTTCTGCATTTTCATTGAATTGTAGGTATTGCTTTATTTCTTCTCTAATTTCATCTGTAGCCCACTGGTTGTTCAAAAGGTTGTTATTTAATTTCCATGTATTTGTGCAGGTTTTGCAATTTCTTTTGCCATTAGTTTCCAATTTCAGTGTGCTATGGTCAGATATTATGCATGGGATGATTTCAATACCTTTGCATTTACTTAAGAATGTTTTATGGGATAATATATGGTCTATTTTGGAGAATGTCCCATGCTTTGCTGAGAAGAATGTGTATTCTGATGTGGTTGGGTGGAATACTCTGTAAACATCTACCAAGTCCAATTGCTCACAGGTATGATTCAGTTTTGTTATTTCTTTGCTGACTTTTTGCCTGGTTGATCTATCTTTGTGACAATGGGCTGTTAATATCCCCTGTTATAATTGTGTTTTTATGTATTTGGTTTTTCATGTCCATTAGTGTCTGTCTTACATAGTTGGGTGCTCTTGTGTTTGGTGCATATATATTTATAATTGTTAGTTCTTCCTCTTGAATTTTTTCACTAATGAGTATATAGTGACCTTCTTTATCTCTTTTAATCATTTTAGGTTGAAGTTCATGTTGTCTGCAATTAGAATAGTTACCCCTGCTTTTTTCTGGGTTCCTGTTGCATGGAATACTGTTTTCCACCCTTTGACTTTTAATCTGAGTTTCCTTTTGGGTCATATTTGTTTCTTGTATACAGTATATTGTGGGATCATGTTTCTTGATCCATTCTGTCAGTCTATTTCTTTTTATAGGTGAACTGAGGCCATTTACATTTATGGATATCACTGAAATGTACTGGCTTGACTTTGCCATGTTATGTTCCAGTTGTTTGCTTTCTGCTTTTCCCCTTATTTAATTGCTTATCCTACCTGGTAGTTTCTTTCTGTTGTTGTTTTAGGGATTGTGGTCATTTTTATCTCTGTCTAGTATGTCTTTCAGTACTGTTTCTAGGGTTGGTTTGGTAGATGTAACTTTCTTCAGTTGTTCTTTGTCATGGAAGTATCTTATTTCTCCATTAAATTTTAATGAAAGTTTTGCTGGGTACAACAGTCTGGGTTGAAAGTTGTTTTCTTTCAGGGCTTGAAATACCTCACTCTAAGCTCTTCTTGACTTGAGGGTTTGTGCTGAAAAGTCTGCTGTGATTCTAATGGGCTTTCCTTTGTAGGTGAGTTGTGTCTTTTCTCTAACAGCTTTTAGTATTCTGTTTTTATGCTGCATGTCTGAGATCTTAATTATTACATGTCTGGGTGTGGATTTATATTGATTGTGACTATTTGGCATTTTATATGCCTCACTTGTCTGCATATCAGATTCTTTCCCCATGTTTGGGAAATTTTCTTCTATTACTTCTGTGAATATTTTGGCTACATCATTTGCATTGACTCCTGCCTCTTCACTGATGCCTATTAATCTTATATTGTTGCTCTTGGCATCATCTTGAAGCTGTTGGATTGTTACTTCATGCTGCTTTGTTATTTTTAAAAGTTCTATCCTTTCATGGTCACTAATTGTGATCCTGTCCTCAAGGTCCAAAATCCTATTCTCAGCTTCATTTAAGTGGTTTTGCAAGCTTTGAATAGAATTTCTTGTTTCTTGGATGTGTCTTTCAGTTTGTTTCATGAATTCTGCATGTTTTCTATATTGTGCATTCATGGTTTCAATCAGTTTCCCATGCTTCTGTACTTTTTTCTCAATTTCTTCGTTAGCTGCATTCAGCAACTCCTTTACTAAGGTTGTTTCTGTCTTTACATGGGAGAGTACTTCTAATTTGATTTCCTCTGTAGTCTCATGTAGTTTTTTTTTTTTCACTCTCTATCTTTTCAGAGGTTCCCAGTGTGTTACTTTTGGGGTCCTCTATTTCAATATCTCCTGCACTTGCTTCTGGTGGACTAGATATGTGAGAGTGCATTTTGCTTTTTCATTTTGTCATTTTCACTCTGCCCAATGTTTTCTGTGTGTAGGAGGTGCACGCACACTCTTTTCAGACTTACCAAGGTCTTACAGTTAGTTGGAGGGGGCTTTACTACTGGCCCTATTTACCCACTCTACACCTCTATTTTAGGGACCTACTCACCACACTGGCACAGTTATTCTGCTATAGTCCAAGGTTTGCCACCTGGGAGCTAAATTCCAAGTTTTTTCTGTGTGCTGGGATTCCACCAGAGAACGCGGTCAGGGCCTGAGGCTGGAATCTGTGTCCCATTGGCTGCTTGGCAGTCACTGAGCATGGCCCAGTTGGGCCCCCCATCCCTGTGTATAGCCAGGAGTGGTCTGGGATGCTGCACGTGGTCTTACCACCTGGGAGCAGGCTCAAAGTCCCTTTTCATGGGTTGGGATTCCTCCAGAGTGTACAGTGGGGGCCCAAAGCTGGAATCTAGGTCCCACTGGCTGCTTGGCGGTCACTGGGCATGGCCCAGTTGGGCCCTGGTCCCCTTGTGCAACCTTGGGTGGTCTCGGATGCAGTGTGTGGTCTTACTGCCTGGGAGCAGGCTCAAAGTCCCTTTCTGTGCAATGGGATTCTGCCAGAGCATGCAGTGAGGGCCGAAAGCTGGAATCTGGGTCCCCCAGTTCCATTTTAAAGTGGAAGAAGAAACATAGCTACATATTTAGTTAATTAGGATACTTAGCTTTGTTAAAAATAAAACTAAAAAGGTGTTAGAACAAAGGAAAGGAAGTAGTGTAACTTTGAATAACATAGCAATGAGCTCAAATGCCTAAAGACAAAAGTCTTGAGACCAGATAGTCTGCCTAATCCACTAAGTTTAATTGTTTTAAATAAAATTACATTGCTGGGAAATTATTTCTCTTTTCACTTAACATTAACCTGATTTTTTCTGCATCAATGAACTTATTTGTTTATTTACTGAAAACCAGAGAAATATATATATATATATATATATATATATATATATATATATATATAAAATGGTTTGATAGCATAAATCAAATTATGTAAAAGTGAAGTAAATGAAGTCTTGCATATTTTGATGATTTGATGAAATTAAGATCTATTCATTTTCTCACTTTCTTTTCAAACCCAAAGTATATTTATTGAGGTTATTTTTCCAAATAATATTGAAAGCTATTGATGAACATCTCACATAGGCCATAAACTCAAGTAGCATAAAGAATACAATAATGTCTTTAACCTCAATTTCCAGAAGCTGAGAAAATTCCAGCAGCCTAAGGGTAAAAGCTAGTTGACTTCTCTATGTCATTACAGGGTTGCTGGGCTTGCACAGATTTACAGTCAGCAAGAAGGTAGTGATGGGTTTAATATCATAGGCAGAACAGAAATTTACCTGAAGTCCCATATATTCTCTGACAGTCTCTCCCTCTATTTCACAGCACAAAGTAAGACACAAGACCTCTTGATGTGGCTCAAAGTGTTACAGGGGAAATCCTGTAGAGTCTTATACTAGGCGTTAAGTGATAGAAAGTTGATGCTATACCTCTGTCTCTGAATTCTGTCTCACAAGATGGGAATCTGCAATTAAAATAACCTCCCAGAAAGAGTGCTCAGGCTGTGACATCAGCCATACCCATCAGACAAAGAGACCATCTTAGCTGCCATTTTGGCTTCACTCTTCTCTCTGATTATTCCCAGGATTTCTTATTCAGTTTAACTAAAAAATAAAAAAATCACAATTTATGCCCACTCTACCATTAGAAAGGCATATACCTTGTTAATTATTCTGCTATGTAGAAATTTTTGATTAACTCATGTGCTTTAAACCTCTTCTCCTTATAATGAATACCATGAATTTAAGCATAGATCTTTGGTATTGATGAGTGTCCATATTTATGGACTACATTTTAATCACTATTACTAAAGAGAACATCATTTGTCCAACTGAAGGCAAGGTATGTGACTTAGGGGCCATTACCACAGCTTTATAATTTGATATAGACAGCAAAAGATATTCCTATCCAATTAGAATCAGATTTCTTTAGTATCTACCATATGTATTTCACTGTGAGTTTTGTAAATGTATGATATTACTATATTTGTGTTTCTTCTTTGTCTTCTCAGTCTTACATCTATAGCTTCAGAAAGAACCTAGACAATAATAAGCAATTTCTTTCTGCAAAGTGTCAGATAGTAAGGATTTCAGGCTTGGAAGGCCTAATCTCTGACACAATTACTTACTTTGCGGTTGTAGTACAAAAATGGCCTTAGGCAATACATAAACAAATAAATGCTATTGTGTCTTAATAAAAGTTACTTACAAAAAACAAGTGATGGGTCATATTTGGTCAATAAGCCAAGTTTTTTAGCCTCTGACCTAAACCAAAAGGTTAATGAAAACAAGCTACCAGTATTACTAGCACTTAGCACACAATGCGTATTCAAATTTGTTAACTGAATGAATAAAAATAAATTTTCAAAGGACTAAGAAACTATTCTGGATCAGTCATATAACAGATGTGTAATTTTCCACACCTGGCAGTATGGTAACAAAGTACTGTCAGTAGAGAATAACTGGTACTCCAATTTATTTCATCCTATGTATCAATCTCTATCTTTTATTCTTCATTTATCATTGGACTATCTTTTGGGAATTTATTCTTTTTTCAAAACATCATGAAAAGATGCATTAGACTTAAGCTGTGAAGCTGCATATATTTGCCCTTTTAAGCAGAGCTCCAAGTAGAAGCAGGAAAATTGAAGACCTACTTCTTTTTGCAAGCATTTCCTTTCACATGTTGTTTTAATTTTGCAGTTTCATCAAGGCAGGTAGGTTGTCATCTGGTTGATTCTTGACAGCTCTCAGTGGTTTTAGCTAAACTTTGGCAGTTGATTTTTTTAATGAAGGCAACCAATGTTTTGACAAAATTTGATCCTGTGTCTCTAGAGAAATTATTGAGCTTTTAGAACTTGTTTTCAGACCAACTTTTCCCAGAAAGGATTCATAACTTCCCTTCCTTTTTAGGAACTCTACATTTTACAATCAACTGTCACAGCTGACAGCTTACTGACTAAAAAGGGAGGTTTTTGGTACAAAATAAACAAAATGGCATTGCAAATAGCCTTGTGAAATGATAAGCATAACACTTTTTAAAGGCATTTTACTAAATAGTTTATCATGAAAAAAAGATTTCCAGATGCCAAAATAAAGCAAAGCAGAATCATGATCTCCCAAAATAAAAGTTTTTTTTCTTTTCTTAGATATAAAATTGTTAGTTTTTAAGTTTGTAGCTAAACTTGTTATAAATAGAAGTCTACAGAATTTCTTGACCAAATAAATAAATAAATGTTCTGGGGAGGGGGCATGTACCTGACTTCCATTGCTTTTCCTAACATATCCTTTTCTTCAAATTTTTTATCCAAAATCTTTCTAGAAAGGAAAAAAAGAACTACCTTAGAAACAAACTGTCTATAGATGGCTTATATAGCATTCAAGTCCAGAAAGGCTTGGCTATTGAAATCATCTGGCCAGCTTCTAAAGTCTACAGATGCTTGGGTCTGTGTCAAGATAAAGCAGGGGATCTGTAAGTTGTGATAAGTGGCCCTTGGTGCCATTTCACATTTTGGGATGGTTGAATCAGAGAACTCTCCCAGCAAGACAGTTATATTTGTGCAAGGCTTTGATGATATTCAAAATGTCCTCCAGATTTCTTTTCTCAGGAGTAGACAAATTCTCTTTCCATCTTTTTGATAGTCATAAAAAATGAGATGCCATCCACAAAATCCTATTTATTCCTGTGTTAGGTCCAGCATCTGTCTTAAGAACCATACACTTGCTTTCGTTTACCAGCTTTTCCAGTTTCTGAAAACAAGTTGATGTTCACACACAGAAGCGTGCTTGTCATAAAACCACAAAATAAAATGACTGTTTCTGGTTCCTATGTAACAAAAATCCATGAGTCAACATAAACATCTCATGCTTTGACTACACACATCAGTGTGTGAAAATATTTCTGGAACCTAAGTGCAGAATTCACTGCAGCAATATGCAATTCTACCACATGTGGTACATTCATGTGAATAGGTGCCACTGATCAAAATAGAGCAGAGCAACAGTAAATATTTACTGAGCATCTGTGTACCAGGTAATGAGGAATTTCGGTGAAAAAAAATTGAAAGTACAGAGTTTTAGTAAGTGGTTTTAGTCCCATGATTAGCTCATTTGTTCATTTAATTTCCTAATGAATTGATTAATTTTCCCAAGAAAATAATATTTCAATAAAATCCACTATTTAGATGTAATAAATGTTGGTTTCTCTTTTTCCATGTAACTGAAATTCTAAACTTTTCTATCATTGCAAACTCAATAAGACTATGACCTGTTTTATATTATACATGGCTGATTTTAAGTAGTTTTGATAGTTAAATCAAGTCTCCATGATAGATGTATTTCCTCTATAAAAACTTTAAGAGCATTTGCTCGTGTTTCTCCCAGGCTCAGTTTATGGGAGAGCTTATATTAAGAAAGATCAGCTAAGGAGTTAGAGCAACTTACCAGACACAAGAAACTGAGGCTATAACTATGACCATAGCAGAGAAGAGGTAGGGAGTCAACAGAGAAAAGAAAGAAAGATTTCTCCAAAATGTTTCCTAGTTAGCAACCTGGGAAAGTTGTACTGCCACACCTACCAAGATAGAAAATATGTAAAGAGCATCTCTTCTGTGAAGAGATTGAGAGTGTTATGTTTTATATACAGATGTCTTCCCACCCTCAAAGCCTCATGTGCTCATAAGTGGAGCTTTGGGGAGATGGCTGGATTATGGAGCATAATACTCAGTGATCTAATCCATTGATGAGTTGATAACTAAATGTGATTTAGGAGCCTGTCTGGAGGAGATGAGTTGCTGGGAGTGTGGCCTAGAAAGATCTATCTCCCTCTCTCCCCCCTTGTTCTGCCTCTCTGCTTCTCTCTGCCATGTCATGAATTGTTTTTCCTCTGCTTTCTCTGCCATGCTGCCCTGCCTTAGAGCCAGCTAACTGTGGACTGAGACATCTATAAACTATGCAAAAATAAATCTTTCCTCCTTAAGAGTTGTGAATGTTGCATATTGTGTCTCTGCTATAAGACATTAACTAAGGCAGGGAGAAATGATCACTGCAATCGCAAACACATTGCCTCAGTGCCAAACACATTCATGTTAGATAATGGACAAGTAGACGAAAACAATGTTCCTATCGTATAGGGTTGTGCACACCTGTAATCACAGGTACTTGGGAGAATAAGACCCGAGGATTTCCCAGAGTTCCAGTCCAGCCTGGGCTGTACTGTGAGCCCAAGGACAGCCTGAACTACATAGGGAGAACTTCTCTCACTCTCAAAAAACAAATGAAGAGAGAAGTCAAAATGGCTGACCAGTGAGCAACAAAATACAAAACCCCCCGGGAGAAACAACTCATATGCCAGAATAAAACACCCCAGAGAGACCCAGACAGAGGGAGATGGATCCTCTTGACACAGGAAGAAATTAAAACATAAAAAAGCTCGTCAAATACGTTGGAACTACAACTGGAACAGCTGAAAATTAAAGGACACAGCATTCTCATGGTGACCCGCGAAGTTTGCAATGGCCTGAATTTGTACCAGCTTGAATTCACACTGGCAGGCAGAGCCACCCAAACTCTTTCCTGCTGCTGCTCACAGGAACCACAGCAGCGCTGAAGTTGGGGGTTGGTAAGCCCAACAGAGAGCAGAGCCAGCAAAGGGACCTTCATTAATCTACGGTCAGTGCTGGGAATAAGACCACCCCCACGGGAAGGGTGCAACCAAATGGGCAACATGTTGGAATTGGGCAGGAGGAGCCTGAACTGGGAGTGAACGTGACTTCAGTTGGTTGCTCCCTCCCCAGAGAAGATTCGTGGGATTTTCTTGGGCTGTGCCACGCCCCTGGCTGGGACCCAATGAGCCATCCCAAATCGATTCCCTGGGCCTAGCATGCATTAACTGGGTGAAGGCCCCTGAAGTTTGGCTGGCCTGGTGGGGAGGGGCAGCATACGCAGCTGCTGCTTACACCTCAGTGACAAGAGCAGGCAGGAGAGGGCAGAGTTCTCTTGCCAGCATGCTTCAGAGGAAACATGGCAAACAGGGAAGGGGGCTGGAACCTGCACTGTAACCTGTGTGGAGGAAGCCAGGGCAATGACAGGAGAGAGAGGCAGGAGGAGGCCCCCAGCCCAGAACCCTGAGAGCACTGATCCAGAAGAAGGAAAAACAAGGGAGACTGAGGGCAGCAAACACACAACATCAGACATCAGGCTTAAATGTACATTAAGAGATATCTTCGGGACCTTGTAGATAAGGTCAAAACTGAAATATTAAATCAGGTAAAGCAAGATATGAGTAGAGTAATAAAAGAAATGCTCTCAGGAAGCATCTCTCAGGAAGATATAGACAAAAGAAGGGAGGAACACAAAAAAAGGGGAGAAACATTCGATAAAGAATATAAAGAAAATATAGAATATATGAAGCAGATTCAAAGAGAATACCAGGAAATTAAAAACTCCACTGAAAGCTGGCAAAATACCTTAAAAGAAGCTAAGGATAGACTATCAAAACTTGAAGACAAGTTTGTAATGTGTGATCATGAAAGGAAAGATCAAGGAAACAGGCAGTAACAATACAAAGGCTAGAAGATGACAAGAGAATCTACAATTTAAGAATAGGAAATGTGAATGAAGAAGCAGGAATATATACAGGCAAATTACAAAGGCTATTCATGGAAATAATTAAGGAAAACTTCCCAAGCATGGGAAAAGAAAATGACATTCGGTTGTGTGAGCCACCTACAACAAAAACAGATCTACACCCAGACATATAATAATCAAGATACCAGAAATTCAATATAAAAACAGAATATTAAAAGCTATCAGAGAAAAGAAACATTACCTATAAAGGTAAGCCCATCAGAATCACGGCTGACTTCTTGACAGAGACCATCAGATCAAGAAGAGCTTGGAGTGAAGTCTTCCAAGTCCTGAAGGAAGGTGGCCTCCAGCCCAGATTGATGTACCCTGCAAAACTGTCACTAGAAGTTGATGTAGAAACAAGATGCTTCCATGACAAAGAGGAACTGGGCGAGTTTGTGACCACCAACCCAACCCTGCAGAGAATGCTGAAGGACATTCGAGAGAGAGAGAAAAAAATACCAGGATTTTAGGAACAGTGGCAGAAAGGCCTCAATGAGTGGGGCAGGCAGTAAAATGAAGGAGAAAGCTAGACAAACAGGCAGAAAAATAGCATCCAGAAATGAGGCAGAGAAGGATGACTAGAATCTCTAACATAGATGGCCTTGATACACTATATTGTTAATAGTGAACCACTATTAAAACCCACATTACTCACACTACTCTGCTTAGATGTATTATATTCTGTTCCAGTCATTTTACCTGTACTAGATTTGAGGGCACAGACAGTAATCCTGAAAATAACAGGATATAGTATGGTAATCATCCTTAATTTCCTATTAACTTAATCTAAAGCTCTGTAAAACCTACACTGTTTCACCATGACTGATCATAATTGAATCTAGTTTGTTAGATCGCTGTCTTGTATTGATAGATTTTATTCAAAGCTGTTATGATTGACTGCATCAAGTCTGAGAGTATAGGCAACTGCACTTAAGATGACAAGATTCACTAGAATATCCACTATGGTTTAATTATTACCTGCCTTTGAAGTTTTATACTGTCTGCAATGTTTTATTTTTACTAATATTGTTATGTACTGCGATGTTCAATTATACTGCTATATGCAATTATGCCTGATGATATAGACAATTCTATTGAAGATAATAAGAAACAACACAGTAATCATTGTCGATCACCTTGTACTGTGGTTTTATACGACTTTTTGGTTTCATGTTTTTATAAGAATTTGTTTTGTTTTGTTTGTTTTTTCCTCTAATACAGAAAGGATAGAAATACATGTAAAGAGTCATGCATGTGTAGCTGTTTACACTCTCACTGTTTGAATACCTACTTTGTATGCTTTAATTTTGTAACTTGAACAACTATTTCTAAGACGGCAATATGTAATTTATCAACTAGTGATTTTTTATTGTTTATCTTTTTTTTGAAATTTTGTATCATCTCTATCCTTTACATGCTTTTGTTTCTCTTTAAATAAAAAAAAATTTAAATGAAGCCAATACTGGGAAATTTAAGAGATTCTGCCTTAAAACAAATATTTTTAAATGGCCAGAATTATAGTTCAGTGGTATAGTGTTTGCCTGGCATGTGAGAGGCCCTGGGTTTAATTGCTAGTACCACAAACCAAGTTAAAAACCCTCAAGGGTAAAGACAAGAAATACATCCAATTATTATGTGTCAATTAAATTTTTAAAAAATAAAAAAGATTTAAACTCCATGTCCAGCCTAGGCACAATGATGTTCCATAAAAAAGCACTTATGTAACTCAATAGTTTTATGATTGGCATTTATTTAGTTCAAGATTCTGCCAGTGATTCCTCTGTCAGCAAGGTTCACTCAAGTTCATTCATGCTTCTATGGTCAGTCAGGTCAGCAAGCCCAGTCAGGCTGGCTTCCCTGATATGGCTGTGTATAAAGATTTGGCTGCAACAACACTGCTGACTCAGCACCGCGACTGTGGTCACTCCTACTCTAAAAGGTTCATTCTCAAGGTAGCGACAAAGTTGAATACGGGAACATGAAGATCCTGAGGTCTCCATGTACTGAGCACAGCTTTGTTTTCACCCATCCTACTGAGCAAAGCAAGTTAAAGTTCTCTTTCTCTTAGAATCAGACACTTACAAAATTTTAAAGCTGAGTGAGACCATAATGATTATGTTCTCAAATCCTTTCACTTACAAAAACCTGAAGCTGATAATCAAATAACTAACAGTTATAAAGCCAAAGTAAAAGTATTTTCTAAAGGCATCTAGAAGTATATCCTTCCATAATATCATACTACTGGTACACAAAAGTATTCAGCCTCCTTAAGTAATATGTCCTGCTAACTAATGACATGGTCCCACCTATGAGGATAGCTATTCCCAGCAACAACTCAACACAGAGAAGATAGAACACAGTCCCTGCTGAAAAGCTGATGTTTCCTACCATAAAATTTTTTGTTTTTAGAGGAAAGAAGGAATTAACTTTGCCCTTACTATATTAAAAATGATCTAACTGTGAATCTGATTGATGATTTTTTTTGATGATTATTTTTTAAAAAGCTTGTTCTTTCCTAATATTTGTATTCAAATTTTAAATTTTTTTTAACCAAGTCATGTTGCTTTTAAAACTAGAATTCCTCCTACCTATTAATTGAAGCAAATAATTCTTAAATTTTGCTTCCTGGAGCTGCTTCATGAAATGACCTTATGTAAAATCATTTGGCAGTAATCTGACACCCATTTGGGGCCTCATTCATTCAACATATATTTATGAAGTATCCAATATGACCTAAGACACATACTGCTCCTCAGCAAACAAAGGCAAGAGATTTCCCAGGTTGTTAGAGATGACTCCTTCAATCTAAAATTTTAGAAAGTAACTAAAAGGATATATTAAAATAAAATGTGTTTGTAGCATTTAGATTTGAGACCCAAAACCATAAAAGTCCCTTAACCACCCAGGATGGTCAGGCACAAACTCAGGAAGAACAGTAGCAGAGTGTAAGGATGGAAGTGGGAAGGAAAGGGGCAGACCTCACAGTCGTTCCAGATGTGGACTGGAGAATATCTCATTATTAAAATAATGATTCAAGATGAAGAATGAGATGGGGTTAGTCCTGTGACCGAAACTAGAGGTGACTGGAAAATCATAGATTTAAGAGTTACATAGTTTTATTAGAGTTTGTTGAGTATGACATAACTGCAGATTATACAAAAATTGATCTAATGGAGAAGAAGTTATATACACACAATCAATTAAATGTAGTCAAAATTTAGGTCACTCTCTGCTTTTCAAGTTTGCTTTCTTATGTCAGTATTCAGAAAACAAGGGAAAGAAGAAGAAAAGATAAGCAGAAGTAGCTAATATCTTCAGATCGTCATCATATCAGACACAGCAAGATCTATCCCTTTTTAGAGTTTGCAATACATTATACAAAACAGGTCAATTTATTGTAACAAAGTCACCCGACCTGGTCTCAGTTCAAACCCTGACAGTGCATCAGACATTTTGAAACACTTATAAAAAGGCATGCTGTCTTCAAGATCTACTTAAAACCAAACAAAACAAAGCAGAGGTGTCCGTTTAAAGCAAATTTGGCTTCCTTTTAGATCTGATGTGAAAACCATCAGTGTGGTGGTTCTGCTCTATTTAGTCTCTTGGTATTTACACACTGATTTCAATTGTACATTGTTTTCAGTTATCCAAACCCACATACCAGAAGAAAAACCCAAGATGAGAAGGAAAACAACGTCCATTAATAAAATTTTCAAATGAGCCTAATTTAAGCTTTTATATTCTTGGCAGCCAAGCTTCTTTTTCTTTTTTATTTTGTATTATTAATAATAGCAGTCAACACATTACAGCACTTACAACACATTAGGCCCTGTTCTAATGTTTTACTCAGATTAAATTGTCACAACCACCCATGAGGTAAGGACTGCACTCACCAGTATTGAAGATGGGTAAAGTAAGGCACAGCCAAGTTAAGTAACCAGCAAAAGGTTGCACAGAAACGAGTGGCAGAGGTAGAATCAAAACCTGGGTGGTATGACTTAGGAACATATTCTTAAACTCCTAGGCTATATTTCTTGTCTGCATTACAAATGGTATTTTCCTTGCTCTTCTTTAGCATTAAAGGTTTGTTCTAATGAAAGCCATTAGAGAATAAGGTATATCCCCTTTACTTATATGCTGTGCTAATCCATACTGCCCTTACCAAACTAAGCTAGTTGCCAGCCAAGAGTTACCAAGATTTCCTTCTTTTTCCAATCATCTAATTAAAAAATAGTAAATCAGAAAGTTAATAGAATTCATCTGCAGGGAAGGAAGTGGAAAAGAGAATGAAGGAGACTCCATCTCACAGCTGTTTGCTCCCAAATTTTCTGTGGCTCCAAAAAGCAAATAACTGCCTGTCAGAGGATGATAAAGAGAAGGGTGACAACTGCATGGTCCTCACACTGGCAGTTTCACACTAAGAATATGTAATTATCTCCATGTCCCAGACAGAATCTGGCTTCAAGAGGAAAAGTAAAATGGCCAAGATAAAGAAGTCACAATGTAAGACCCACCGTTTACTTCCAAGGCCCAGGCTCTTGCCATACTCAGAATGGGAGAAGACAGTTCTGATGATATCTACAAATCATCTCATGGCACTTTCCCTTTGTAAACATGACATGAAAAATTTTCTACATTTCCTGACTGGTAAGGTATTTTAGGAAGTGGCTTTATGAAGTTATCAAAGGAAAAATAAATTTAGCCAAAATTAGAACACTATAAGTAATAACAGCTATATGGTTTCTGTATACCTATATTGACCTGGAATTCTCTTTTTTAAGTGTGTCTCAATGTGAATGTACTTGATTAACAGATATTTTCATTTTAAATGTTGACTAATAATAGTCACATAACATGCAACATGGCAATGCTTTTTGTCTCCATATTAATATATAATAAAAAAGAGAAGTATTCCTTAGAAAAAATAAGTAAATAAAAAGCATCAAATTTTATGTTTAACCAAGGCCTGCATTACATCATTGTGAAAATAATGAATAATATGTTTAAAGAATGTTTAGCACAATTTCTGGCAGATTACAAATAATCAGTAAGTGGTAGAAACTTTTATTAGGGAAACACATTAAAATGTAAGTATTTTTTTAAAATGCAAAGCACTACTGACCACAAGTTCATTGCTACTTAAAATATTTTCATAATATTTTTAAAAATTTGAATGAGAAGTGTTAATAATGAAGTAATACATATAAGTTTTCCATTTATTTTTAAACTTCTATTTTTAAAGATTGTATTGCCCATACCTATAATATATATATTATATATTAATATATATATTATCATTAGACATTGATTAACCAGATTCTAAAGTAGTAACAAATAATTCTATATGGTATTCTCAAAATAAAATAGCATCATTTTCTGCAATTTAAAATAGTTTCCAGAGGTACCAAAAACATTTTTATACCACCTTTTGTTCTCCAGGGCTATGAATATACAGAAAAATACTGATTTAAAAAGCAAAGATCCAGATTTATTTGTAAGCAAACTTATTCTTGTAATGTAATCACTAGAACTATAAGAATTACTGTGACCACACACATCCATCATACCACCGTGGTTTGTGGGCTGTCTAAACCACTCTTGAACAGAAGAAAACAAGATTCTGTTGCATTTGTGACCTCTAGAGGCCAACATGAACGTGATATATTTTATTCATTCAACAGTGTCTCCAAATACAATCTTCAAGAGTTTAAGATTTATAAGCTTTAGAAAACTGAGCAAATTCAACAGAAGAAAGTTTCCATTTTAAATTGATATGTTGCCTTGCACTAACAACCACAAACCACAAATTGAAGTTTTAAATAATAATTTGAAAGACTCAGACATTTGGAGAAGCATTATGGAAAATTCAAACTTTGTCTACTTCACAGTGAAGACTAATTGCTTATGGAGTGAAATCCTCATGATGAGAATGGACACAAGAAAATGCACACACTGGACCCTGCCATCAAAATTCAATTCTAGTGTTTGCTATGTATGTGTGCTCTGGAGAAGTTATTCACCAACTGATGCCTCAAAGTACTCATCTATAAATTAAATTAGCATAATATACCCTGCTTTACATGGTAGTCAGTAGATTAAGAGAGCTAACATAACCTGAATGTATCTTGAAAGTGCCAAATAGTAAATCAGCAACACAAATTTTAAGATTGTATTTTTTAGACATTTCTTTTACCTGTAAATGATTTACCTTTTTTTTTTTCTTACCACATTGACAAAACCAAAACAACATACTGGTCCAATAATGTTTGCTTTAAGTTAAAAGAATCTTGAAGTAGTGCTTGTTACATTCCTCCTACATTGTGCCACTGCACATCAACTCTGGTGACCCGAGACAGAATCAAGTGTGGAACAGGAGATTCACCTGCCCAATTATACCTATTAATTTATCATAAAGATGAATATTATGATTCAACCTTTAAAATATCAAGACACTTCTTCCCTTCTCAATATGATCCGCATTGGTACCCAACCGCTTACACATGTACACTGCTACTGTGTTTAGCATCTTTCTTCAGGGTCAAATCTTCCAGACTAGCTTCATTTTCAGTGGGAGCAGAGTCTGTATTGTTTCACTCTGACACATTCATACAGTGCAGTTTTTAAAAAGGGTCTAACAAAAGACGACTAAATTGTTGCTGCAAAGTTTCCTTGTTCCTTCTTTGTTCCCATAAATCAAAACCTAACTCGGGTTGCCTCTGTTGTGACCCTTGTCCATGTCACAGAGCACCATAGGATGTATATAACTGACCACTGCAATTCTGTTGTCTCTAACCTCCGTGTCTCAGGCCATTGATTATCAACTGTCTTGCATGACTCATGACAGTTTTTTGTGAAATCTTCACCATTCTCTTCAACTTTTTCTTATTATCCTCTCTTGCTATTGTCAACAACTAACTCCACTTTTATTTGACAAAGAAAATGAATTCCTTAAACAGTCTTTAAACTTTCCACTATTCCATTCACTAGTACTTCAGAATCCAAAACACTGATTTATTCTTCCCCCCTGCTTCAGTGGATTAGTTTGTCTTCCACCTGAAATAAACCCAAATGCCATACCATTTCCATGTGCTAATATTTATCTATGTTCCAGTCACCCAAATTTCAGCTGCAACTGAAGGAAATCAGAAAATGGTAGTGATTTTATTTTGATTTTGTGAAAATTAAGACTCTACATAATTAAATCAAGGCATACATAATGATTTTACAGTTATCAGATATGGCTCCTTCTCTATGCTCAACACAAGTGGAAACCTTCTGGTCCAAGACAATTACTGATGTCACCACTGACACATGTGAATTCCAGTCAACACAAAATGCACCTACTTTCCTCCTGTTGACCAAAACCTAATCACAAGAGCCACCCAAATACAAGGAAAGCAAGAAATTTTACCTTGTTTGTAGAAGGTTATGAGTCCAACTAAATATCAGGGGAAGGAGTGAGTGAAAAAAAAGTCTTCTCCCTTCTCGTGTTCCTTCTTTTTGCATTTTCTATTCCTTGCATTTTCTAATTCTGCCTGTACAAATCTTTCCCTTCAACTCTTCAAACATCTTCCTAAACTCTGATGCTTTGCTCTTTCTTCTGTGAAGTTTCTTGAAGACCTCACTCTCACTTTCTTCATTTCCTTGCTGCATTTACTTTTTGGTTTGCTGCAGTCTGACATATGCCCATCCTATGGGTTGAACTGTGTCTCAAAAAAAAGATATGCTGAAATCCTAATCCTCTGTACCTGTGAATATGACTTTATTTGCCGATGTAGTTAAGATAAAGTCACACTGGACTACAGCAAACCCTAAATGTAGGATCTAATATCTCGTAAGAAGACAATAGGCATTCAGAGACAGTGCTATGTGACAGTGGACACAGAAATTAAAGTGATACATGTAAGACTGCTGGCAAGAAACAGAAACTAGGAGATGCTGATATCTTAGTTTGGGATTATTAAGCTCCAGGACAGTGACAGGATTGCTTTCTGAACTGAAGTAAAATAAGCCAGTCACAGAAGAAAACAAAACGAAACATGATTCCCACTATGTGATGCACCTAAAATGCAAACTCAAAGAAATAGAGAGTCGAATATGGTCACAGGGGTTGAGAAGAAAACAGGGCGTTGCTCTTCAGTGGGTAATAGTTTGAGTGCAAGATGAATAAATTCGACAGATCTGCTATACAACTGTGTGTCTGTAGTAAACAATGCTGCACTGTGCACTTAAAAATTTGTGAGGAGCATAGATTTCATACTATTTTTATCACAAATAAGTAAATGAAATGTTATTGGAATCAAAATACATTTAATTCATTCCATCTTGCTCCCAAATTCCTGGTGAACTGAGTAACACAACATTTTAAAATCTAATTAACTTATTTATTCACCAAACATTTGTTAAGTAACTATTATAGTCTAGATACTGTGCTAGGTACTAGGAAAAGACAGACTCAGTATCTGACCTAATGGAACACATATCTTTGTGGGGAAGTAATGACAATTACCCAAAGAAATACATGAGACAAAGAGTGTAAGGCTTGACATAAAGGAAATATATAGGTTCACTTATGTCATTTATTAATATTTTTAATGTTTTCCTCAATAACTTTTGTATTTTAGAAAGGTTTTGAGACTTGTGTAGATTGTTTTTGCTATTAGAAACCAAATTCTATGGTCTATTATATTTTTAACTGATCACTTGCATACAAAATTCTTTTTTTTTTAACTTACTGATTTGTGCTCAGAAAGCCTATCAAACTCTCTTTTTCGCCTTTAATAGCTGATCTGTTGATTCTGTTGCATTTTCTATGTGAAAGTTAAATCTTCATTACATACTGATGGTTTTGGCTCTTCCCTTAGCATTTTCTCCCTTATTTCATTCACCTTTCATATTTGATTATCCAGGACATTCTGTCCATTGTTACATAGAAAAGGTCATAGCAGTCACTCGTTTGTTACTTAAAAGAAAGGCTTCTAGAGTTTCTCTGTTAACTATGATGTTTAAACATTCTTACCAGATCTACCACTTGGGCAACACAGTGTTTAATGGTATGTTTATTAATAAAGAAATTGAAAACTTAACGTTGAGACACAGTTATTTCTTGCCAATATCACACTGAGCTCCAAACTAAACTAAAAATGTGAACACATTTTTCCAGTTTAAAATACTTTTAATTGTGTTTTTACCTCCCAGATTTTCTCATTTCTTTTTGCCAAATTTTAACTAGGAGAGTAGAGAATAACAGTATTAATAGCTATCTGGAAAAAACAATTAATGTAATTTATGGTCTGAGCTACACAATTTCTATACACCTGCATATGATGTGTATAATTAATGTAAATAGTTTTTACTATTACATATTGTTTTAACATTCATATTTTAAGAGAACATTGGTCTTTTAATGCTATCTCTACTTAGAAATAAACTAGTTTTTATCTTGTTAATTATACTTTTTCCTATTAAATATGCATTATATACATGTTGGTTCATAGGATTGTTATAGTGGGAATAATAATAATATTACAAGGTTTTGTGAGAATTATATGATCTAGTGATTACAGTGTTTTCAATGATACCTAACATTGAACTATTGTATTATTTCCCAAATTGCTTAAATCTCACAAAAGCTATAGAGGCAAACAGAGCCTATCTGAACACGTGAATTTACTCATTGTACAAATGAGGAAAGTGAGTTTAAACTTACAGACAGAGCTAATATCAGTAGGCATACAATAGTACAGTCTTACTTGATATTAAAATGTTAAAATACTTCCACAAAGGGTGGTAAATAAGTCACTGTCCAACCACGCCACGCACCACTTCCCCAGCTTCTCTGGAATTGGAAACAACTCCATGATCCAGCAATGAAAAGGGCAACTCCTGAGTAACAGGAGTTGAATACAGAATTGTTGGTGACTGTGAGTTCCAGACTACTGAGTGTCCTGAATATTAGCTTTATCATAAATTTCAGGCCTAAATTTCAAACCCAGGTCCTAATGATTCCAAGTTCTAATTACCATAATGGATGAAATAAGGAGGAAGACATTGGACCACAAGTCTAATATACAAGCTTCTCTTCAGTAAAAAATGTGAACAAATTCAGAAAGAGAAGAGAATATCAGTAGTGCTTTGTGATAGATCATTAAATGAACCGAATGATAAGTTTTTTAAAATTTAATGTATTAAAGGCAGAACAATAATTCTTTAAATACACATGCTAAAAGTTTATGAGGTACTTTTTATACTTTGCAGCTAAACTATGGTTTATGATAAACTGTAAAATTTTCATTGCTATTTTGGTTGTTTTGTCAAGCTTTAGACACATTCTGCAAACTCAGTCAGGATCTTGGTAGCAACCATGTGTTTTGCTATACATCATAATTTTGAAAGTGTCACAATTTCAGCATGAAATTTAAGAGAAATTATAGAACACAAAACAAGATAAACATATTATAATATTTCAAATTCCCAGTACTAAAAAGTTTTGAAATGTAATGTGTTCAAATATCCTACTTTACCTATAGAATAAAGTAGCTAAAACTAATTCAGAGACACTTGACTCCTACAAAACAATTAGCAATGTTGGCCAGCCTCTTGTAGAAGTGAAATGTAGAAGGAAGTTGTCTCATAAAATAAAATTTCTATTACATCATTTTGAAAGAGTGCACAATAAGTAAATAAAGAAAAACTAACAGTAAAATATTCATCAGTGGCCTTCAACTTTAGATTCCAAAGTCTGTAAAATTATAACTGGGGACATACAAAGTACTTTCTGGTTGCTTATACACCTATCATTTCCCTTGAAATTATAAACACTTTGATATCAAGCCACAGATCATATTATTTCTATTTCCTCAGAGGATCTACTACCCAATGATGGAAGGCACTACCTATAAAATAAATGACTGGATGAATTCTTTAATTAAAAACTAGCGAAAAAATTAATGATATGATTTCTCAACCAATCCAATTCAATTATCCAATGAAATTCAGAAAATATTTGTTGGTCCTTTACTCTGAGACAAATACTTTAACCTCATAAAATATCAAGATGTATAGATTAATGACACTTAATCTAAACAGAATTACCAGTGGGATTTCTTTTACAATGCATTCAGTCCAGTTTGAAATTTAAAAATCCCTGTGCATTCTCTATTTGATAGTTATTATTTGCATAAATGGAATCATCATTGCAAATTTCTAATACTACCCTTGAAGAAACATACACTCACCCCCAAAGACCAAGGGGGAAAGGTGCAAACCAAGACATTAATGAATCAGGCCTAAATTTGATGCTGCTTAGTTTACTGCGCAGATATTGTTTACTCGGTAACAGCTTTACTCTCCTTAATAAATATACTAGCTTTTAATTATACAGTATTTTAAAATAGAAGGAAACATTCTTCCAGGGAACTTTATGCCCTCTTTGACCTCCTTCCAAAAGTCAATTTAAAGCAACACCTGCCAATCAGTTCAACCAGGAACTGTAACTAAGACCATAACACCACATGATCAGTCACCGAAATGCTGCTGACAAATCTGCCATTAAAACAAATTATATGCCACCATTAGCAAGTCATCAGTCAGTCTACTGAGTCATTTTCTATATAATTTCCTCTCTGAAGGCATAGGGGTCACCTAGCACCATTGTATTAAAAGCCCTGGGAAATTTGAAAAATGTTTAAGATGGAGAGACATGGTATCTTACTTCCAACTTACAAAATATTTAGAGATTTATATTATCAGACTAGCATACAAGATATTCTCGTGATTAGCATCAGAAGTAGGTACATAAGCACTATAAGGTTCTGTGGGTGTGATTTCATTACAGTCACATCAAAAAGAAATTTTGTGGTAGCTCTCTAGTTCCCAGAGTCATTTATTATTGCTAGAAAGCCAAAGCCAGCAAAATGATGCAAAATAAGAACAGAACCAGAAAATTCTACTTGGGGGAAACTCTAAACAACTGGTGTTCACTTAATTAACCATTAGCGGCTGTTTGAGTGGAAACTGTCAAAGCCACGGTTAATTGAATTTCATCTTTTTAGCTTATTCCATTTAAAGCCTAAATTTTAGGAGATATTTGAAGAGGAACTCTCTCTAAAAGTTGAAGAATGTATACAAATGTGAATTGTTGGTTCATGTGATATGAAACTTCGTAAAAACCCCTATTTAATCCCATATGGATTTCAGATATTTTTTCATGTACCCCTTCTTCTATAATCTGTCTCCTAAACTCACTGCTATCAGTTTCTTATGAGAGAAGCTTAGTTTCAGGGATTAAAAAAAACTTAAAACATCAAATTTAAGTCTAAAGTAAGCAGCCAACACAAAATAATACTGATAATAAATCCTTGGTCATCTCAAAATAATTGTTGACACAATTTGTTGATTACTTTTGTAGTAGTCACCAGTTCACTATATGTATAACTGGAAAATACTATGAATGTAGCTAGTCATGCACTTTTTAAGAACCATGAAATCTTATTTTCATGTTAAGATAAATTAAATTCAAAATAAATATTTGGTATTATTTTAATGTTACACACAACTTCCAAGTGGGTAGCAGAAGAGCACGTGCTGCTGGTTTCTTTTCCATTTTGCCAATTGCCCCTTCCGTTTTGATGGTTTTTCCTTAACGTCCTGACTTCTTAATGTTTAAGCACTGCAGGATATATGATCAGATTTCTCTCTATATGTATTGATCATTTATGGTTTAATATCTTTAAATACTATCTAAATGCTGACAATGCCCAAATTTAGTTTGGACAACTCTAAACTCCAGGTTCTTATGTCTATTCTTACCCAGTATTTCCATTTAAATATCTAATATATCTCCCAAGATTTACATGTCTTATATAAAGGACCTTGTAGTCTAACCTTCCTTTTCCCCAAAACCTGACCCTCGCATAGTCTTTTCCACCCTAATTAATGGTAGCCTCTGATTATTTGGACCAAAAACCTTAAAATTATCCTTATTTCCTCTTTTTTCATGGTCAACATGCAATATATTAGAAATACATATGTAGGGTAATATTTTACTTTCCAGAAAGTGGGATGGATAGTGGTAGTGGATGTGGTGATCCACATGTAATATACTGGAAATGCATGTTGATTCTACCTTCAAAATATGGTTGAATAACACTTGGCAATGAAAAGGGAGATGCATACAAATACAGAGTAAAGAAAAATCAATATTATTTTATTCAAAGAAACCAGATACAAAATAATATAAATAGGGTTATTCTGTCTGCATGAATCTCAAGTACCAGAAAACTTAGTTAATAGTAACAGGGATCAAAATAATCATTATTTCCTAATTTCCAGTTGCTAAAGGCATTTACTGAAAATGCACAAAACAGTGCTTAAAGAATTTTAATGTGGAATACATGGTGTCTACCTCAACCTTATAAAGTTCACCTAGGACAAACCAACAGCCAATATTATACTAAGTGGACAAAAACTCAAAGCTTTCACATTAAAATCAGGAACAAGACAAGGATGTCCACTATCACCACTCCTTTTCAATATAGTTCTGGAAACACTAGCCAGGGCAATCAGACAAGAGAAAGAAATAAAGGGAATAAAGATAGGAAAGGAAGAAGTTAAATTATCACTATTTGCGGATGAAATGATACTCCATATAGAAGACCCAAAACACTCCATTAAAAGACTACTAGAAGTAATAAAAAAGTTCAGTAGTGTAGCTGGATACAAAGTCAGTGCTTGAAAATCAGTAGCATTCCTCCTGTACAGAAACAAAAAAATCACCGAGAGAGAAATTATGGAAATATCGCCCTTTACAATAACATCTAAAAAAATGAAATACATAGGAATCAACCTAACTAAAAATGTAAAAGACCTATATGCTGAAAATTATACTACACTGAAAAAGGAGATTGAAAAAGATATTAGAAAATGGAAGGATAATCCTTGCTCTTGGCTAGGAAGAACCAACATCATGAAAATGGCCATACTCCCCAAACTGTTATACATTTTTAATGCAATATCAATCAAAATACCATTGACATACCTCACAGATCTGAAGAAAACACTCCTAAAATTCATTTGGAAACAGAAGAAACCTAGAATAGCAAAGGCAATTCTGGGCAACAAAAGCAAGGCAGGAGGTATCTCAATTCCTGACTTGAATCTATACTACAAAGTCACAGTGGTAAAATCAGCATGGTACTGGCAAATAAATAGACCTGAGGATCAATGGAACAGATTAGAATATGTAAGCACAACTACAGAGACACTCAGCCACCTGATATTTGACAAAGGGGCTAAATATGTCCACTGGAAGGATAGTCTCTTTAATAAGCGGAGTTGGAAAAATTGGCTCTCCACATGCTGAAGACTGAAACTAGATCCATGCATATCACCATGCACAAAACTAAAGTATAAGTGGATCAAAGACCTAAATATTAAAACAGAAACACTAAATCTACTGGAAGACCAGGTAGGTAGAAGACATAGGGGTAGGCAGAGAATTTATGAACAAAACACAAACTGCACGGGAAACACTTCAAAGAATCAACAAATGGGATCTCATATTATTGAAAAGTTTCTGCACTTCAAAGGAAATCACCAACAGAGTGAAAAGAAAGCCCACAGAGTGCAAAAGAATTTTAGCCAGCAACCCCTCAGACAAAGGACTTATATCCAGAACATACAAAGAACTGAAAAACATCAAGCTCCCCAAATTCAAAGACCCTCTCCAAAAATGGGCATCTGAGATGAACACACAGTTCTCAGAGGAAGATATACAAATGGCAAATAAATACATGAAGAAATGTTCACCATGACTGGTCATTTGAGAAATGCAAATTAAAACAACATTGAGATTTCACCTCATTCCAGAAAAAATAGCTGCCATCAAGAAATCAACTGATAACAAATGTTGGCGAGGCTGCAGGGAAAAAGGAACACTGCTCCACTGTTGGTGGGAATGTAGACTGGTGCCACCACTATGAAAATCCATTCAGAGAATTCTCAGAAGACTAGGATTGGAAGTTCCATTCAATCCAGCTATTCCCCTCCTGGGTATCTTCTCAAAAGAACTGAAAAGTTCATATCACAGTGATATATGTGCACCCATGTTCATAGCAGCACAATTTGTAATAGCTAAATCTTGGAAACAGCCAAGATGCCCATCAACTGCAGGGTGGATGAAAAAGATGTGGTATTTTTACACAATGGAATATTACTCAGCTATAAAAAGGATGATCTTGAGGCCTTCATAGGTAAATGGAGACAACATGAGACTATCCTCATTAGTGAAATAAATAAGAATCATATTTATAAATATCATATTGTGTCTCTAGTGTAAAAAGTGATAAGAACTATAAGAGTAATAAAACCCCAAATGTGTAATTGCTATTGTAAAAAGGAGAGGAAAAGAAAGTGCTCTAAGGGATATAACTGCATGTAAGTTTGAGTGTGTAAAATAGATGAGCATATTGCTGAATATTTGTTGAATCTTTGAGCAGAACTGTTTGCAGTCTCACTGTTTGAATTTCTACTATATATCCTTTAATTTTGTGACTTGAACAACTACATCCAAGATGACAATATGTAATTTATCAACTAGTGATTTCTTAGTGTTTTTTCTTTTTTCTTTTAGAATTCTGTATTGTTGCTACCCTTTTTTCTTTTGCTTTTTTTCTCTTTAAACAAAAATTTTAAAAATGCATAATTGCTAATGTAAAAAAGAGAAAATAGGAAGTGCTATAAAAGATATAACTGCATGTATATTTAAGTGTGTAGGTTTGATAACCATATTTCTAAGTTCTTGTTGGATAGTTGAACAGATCTGTTTGCAGTCTCACTGTTTGAATGTCCACATTGTATGCTCTAATTTTGTAACTTTAACAACTATTTCTAAAAGGACAATATGTAATTTATCAACCAGTGATCTCTTACTGTTTATCCTTTTTTAAAAAAATCTATATTTCTACCTTTTTCTGTTTTTTTCTCTTTAAATAAAAAAAGAATTTTAATGTTCTATAGTTTGATCAGAGATTCCAAAGATACATACATATATATATATATATATATATATATATATATATATATATATATTCAAGTTTGTTCATTTATTATGTATATATATAAAACCTCAAATAAATATTAATTATATGAAGTTCACATGGTTTGTACCTTGGAAGGATCAGAAAATTGAAGCATTTGACCATGCAAACTCTTTGAAGATTAAAATGTGACTCATACACTCCCCTAGCCATCTAAGTAACAGCCAAATGACTTTGGAAAGCCTGTTGTCAAATGGAGTAAATCCCAGGATGCATGAAGAAGATCACAAGATTCTTGAAAATTCTTATGTCAGCAGAACCAGTTTCACTGAAGGATATCCCCTGCTCTCCCCTCCCCCCAAAAAAAGATTGCTGACTCCTAATACTCTGTAGACAGAAAACATTCTAGTAAAACTACTTAGCTTCCAGCACAGCACTCATGCAAAAGTAAGCATAAGCTCCAAGACGGTAAACATACAAGAGAAGCTTCATGCAACTTTATAAAACAAAAAAATCAAGAATTAAAACATAACAGTAACTCATTTAATACTTGAATTTAAATGAAAAAACATATAAGATTTGCAGCAATAGGGTTTTAGAGTTCACAAGTTGTAACTATATAAAAACTGCTGTTATCACAAATTGTGTCAATTATTAATTTCATAGGTAACATATCTTCATTTTTTGAGAGGCTCAGCAATTTATTCAAAGTTACTGTAGTCCATAGCCAATCTAGGAACAATAATGCTGATTATATGGTAATATAGCTTTCATAAATATAGGTGATTATTTGACCTGATATACCAACAGTGAGATTCAACTAATGGCAGGTTAGGTAGGACACACTTATTCCCTATCCATTATTATAAAAACTGATTTATTTTGTTTTGGTTTGGTTTTTCAACTTTTCATATTTTATTTACACTCACATTTCTTAAAGGAGGAACATATTTTCCTCTTTGTCCCAAAACAAAGAATTTAAGTAAGATGACACCAAGAAGTGGCCAGTTTTCTTCTATTTCACATTAATTATCATGTCCCTTCCTAGTTTCCTAAAAAAAATTATGAAGAAATGCTTCTCTGGTTATAACTTTATTGTGAGATAGCTTCAAAATGTGCTCTTTAATATTGACTTCAAATGTTTTAATGCAACACATAAACTCAGAATGAAATTTGATGCAAAATTGTATATAGTGCAATGACTCCTCTCCTTATCCCACATCCAATTCTCTTTCCCCAATGCAGCCATGGCTACCAGTTTCTTTTTCTCAAAAGACATTGTTTGTTTCTGAGCACACATATTTACATAAATATATAATTTTTTAATGAAAGGTACAGCTCTTTCTTGCACTGTTTATCCCTAACTATTAAGATATGCACAGATCTTCATTTTAAACAATTCTATAGTTTTCTGCATTAGATAATATACCTTTAAACACCCTAGATAAAAAGCTAAGATAAAACTTTTAACAAGAGGCCCATAAATGAATACTTTATTTTTAAAACTTAATTCAGTACTACCATGAATATTTAATAACTCTTTTCCTCTTGAATGACTTAACTTGCAAGGCTTAGAAGGGGAACCATATCTTTTATCAAAAATAAGATAACTAAGTATGTCTGAAGTTGTTTCTGCATCTTCTAATCTATGGCGTTGATCCTCAGGTCTGTTCTTTTGCCAGTACCATGCTGTTTTTATCACAATAGCTTTGTAGTATCATTTCAAATCAGGGATTGTGCTGAACTTTGACTTGTCTTTATTGCCCAAAATTTCATTTGTTATTTTAGAATTCTTCTGGTTGCAAACTAATTTCAGAATGGCTTTCTCTAATTCTGTGAGATATACTGGAGTTTTGATTGGGGTTGCATTAAATCTATATAACAATTTTGAAAGTATGCCCATTTTCACTATATTGGTTCTTCCTACCAAAGAACAAGGAATATCTTTCCATTTTCTGATACACTTTTCCATCTTCTTTTTTAGAATAATATAGTTTTCAATGTAGAGGTCTTTTACTTCATTAGATTGATTCATAGGTATTTCATTTTTTCAATGCTATTGTGAAAGGTGTTGTTTCCCTAATTTTTCTCTCAATAAGTTTGTTCTTCATATACAGAAATGCTGTTGATTTTTGAGTATTGAATTTGTATCCAACTATGTTGCTTAATTTGGTTATCAAATCTAGAAGTTTTTTGGTGGAGTTTTTGGAATCTTCTATGTGGAGTATCATGCCTTATGCAAATAATGATAATTTAACTTCTTCCTTTTCTATTATTATTCTTTTTATTTTTTTATCTTGTCTGATTGCTCTGGCCAATGTTTCCAAAACTATATCAAATAAGAGTGGTGCTAGAGAGCATCCTCCTCTTGTTCCTAAGAACAAGTGAAAAGTGAAAGCTATTTAGCATGATGTTGGTTGTTGGATTTTCATAGATGGCTTTTCTCAGATTGAGGCAAAGATCATCTATTCCAATTTTCTGTAGGTTCTTTTTTTTCCATGACTGGATGTTGGGCTTTATCAAATGCTTTTCTGCATCTACTAAAATGATTATTTTTTTCCCTTGGCTCTGTTGATATGGTGTATTATATTTATTGATTCGCATATGTTGAACCATTTCTGTATCCCTGGGATGAATCCTACTTCACCTTGATGTCTAATTTACTTGATTTGCTGCACTCTGTTTGCCAGTATTTTACTGAAGATTTTGGCATCCATATTCTTTAGGATGATTGGCTTATAGTTCTCTTTCATGGTTGGATCTTTCTCCAGTTTTGGTATCAGGGTAATGCTTGCTTTCAAGAATGAATTTGAGAGTATTGCTTCTCTTTCAATTTCATTTTGAGTTTAAGAAGCATCAGCATTGGATCTTCTCTAAATTTCTTATAGAATTCAGCAGTGAATCCATAAGGGCCTAGGCTTCTTTGGTGGTAGGTTTTTATCTATATCTTCTATTTTATTGACTGATATCAGGTTATTTAGAATTCTTATATCTTCTTGATTCAGCTTTGGTAGTATATGTGTCTAGGAATCAGTCCATTTCTTCTGTGTTCCATCTTATTAGAATGCAACTCTCAAAGTAGGTATTGATGGCTTTCTGGATTTCTGCAGGATTTTACCCTTTTCATTCCTAATTGCATGGATTTGGTATTCTTTTTTAATAAGGTTGGTTCAGGTTTCATTGATTTTATTTAATCTTTTAAAGAACCAACTCTGACTCATTGATTCTTTGTATTGTTTTCTTTGTCTCTACTGCATTAATACCTGTTCTGATCTTTAAAATTTGTCCCTTGTATAAGCTTTGGGTTTGGCTTGCTCTTATTTTTCCAGAAGCTTGAGGTTCAACATTAGGTTGTTTATTTGAACTCTGTTTTCCAGGTATGACTATTCACCAATATGAATTTCCCTCATAGGACTGCTCTCACTGTGTCCCATAAGTTCTAGAATGCTGTGTTTCCATTATTAACTAATTGTATAAAATGTCTAATTTCTTCTTTAATCATCTGCAACTCATTTGATGTTCAAGAGGATGTTAGTTAATTTCCATATGTTTATGAAGTGTTGTGGTTTGTTTTTCCATAGATTTCCAATTTTGTTGCACTGTGGCCTAATAATATATGGAATAATTTCAATTTCTTTACATTTACTTAAATATGTTCTATTGTGGTCTGTTTAGGAGAATGTACCACGTGCAATTGAGAAGAATTTATATTCTGATATTTTGGGAGTGGAATACACGTGGACATCTATTAAATCCACTTTTTCAAAAGTTTGGTTCAGTTCTGATAGTTTACTTATTTATTTTTTGTCTAGTTGATCTGCCTAATTGTGACAGTGGGATACTGAAGTCTTCCATTACAATTGTGCTAATGCTTATTTTTTATGTCAATTAATATTTTTATTATATAGTCAGATGCACTAGTATTTGGTGCATATATATTTGATTGTTATCCCTCCTTATTGGATTGCTCCCTTTATAAGAATGTAGTGACCTTCTTTGTCTCTCTTAATCAGACTTGGCTTGAAATCCACTTTGTCTGAAAATAGAATAGCTACCCCTGCTTTTTTCTGTGTTCTGCCACAAGGAGTATTGTTTTCCATCTTTTGACTTTCAGACTATGAGATTATTTTTTAATTAAATGTGGTTTTTGTATGAAATATATTGTTGGATCTTGTCTCTTAATCCTTTCTGCCAGTCTGTTTCTTTTGATTGGTGAACTGAGATTGTTAACATTGATGGTTATAACATTGACATATATTGGCTTATTTTTGTCGTGTTATCTTTCTACTGTTGGTTCTTTACATTTCTCCTTCGTTTAATTCTTTGATTTGCTTAGTGGTTTTTTTGTTTTTGGTGGTGATGTTCTTGAAGTTGTAGTTATTTTTATGTCTACCTAGAATATTTTTCAGTATTCTTTGCAGGGTTAGTTTGGTGGTCATGAAGTTCTTCAGCTGTTATTTGTCATTAGTATCTTATTTCTCCTTCAATTTTTAAGGACAGTTTTTCAGGGTGTATCAATCTGGGTTGGAAGTTGTTTTCCTTTAGGATTTGAAATACTTCACTCCATGCTCTTGACTTCATTGTTTGTGTTGAGAACTCTGCTGTGATTCTGATGGGCCCTCCACTAGAAGTGATTTGTCTCTTTTCTCTAATAGTTTTTAATATTCTATTCTTATGTTTTGATTCCTGGGATGTTGATTATTATATGTCTATGTATAGATTTATTTTGGTTTTGGCTAATTGGAGTCTTATATGGCAGTTTCTTTTCCCATGTTTGGGAAATTTTCAGCTATACTTCTGTTCGTAGTCTTTTGATATCATTTGTGTTGTCACCTTCTCTTTCATTTACACCTGTCAATCTTATATTGTTTTTCTTTGCATCATCTTGCAACTGTTGAATTGTTATTTCCAGATTCCTTGATATTTTTAAAAGATCTTTCCTTTCCTGTTCACTAGCTTCAGTCTCATCTTCAAGGTCTGAAAGCCTATCTTCACATTTATTGAGGCAGGTTTTTCAGCTTTTGGTGGAGTTTTGATTTCCTGGATATCTCTTTGAATCTGTTTCATGCATTCTATTTCTTTCTTATATTGTTCATTCAAGGTTTCCATCTTTTTGCAGTGCTCCTCACTTTTTTTAAATTAGATGTGTTCAGCATTTGTTTTATTACATTTATCATTTCTTCTTTTTGTTTCATTTTGTTTTTTGTACCAGGGATCGAACTCATGACCTCACACTTGCCAGGTGAGTGCATAAGCCACTGAGCTAAATCCCCTATCATTTCTTCTTTTACCTGAGAGATTAGTTCTGATCTGAGTTCCTTTACAGCTTCATGGAGTTGTTTCTTTACTTTAGTTGCTATCATTTCAGAAGTTTCAGGTATATGGCTTACACTTTTTTCTATGTCCATGTCTCCTAAGCTTGTTTAGGATGGGAACTTTGAGACTGAATTTTGCTCTTTCTTTTGTCATTTTCCTGTGTTCCCCTGGAAAAGCCAAATGCAATGTCTCAGTTACTTCCTGGGTTGAAAATGTCTGTCCATACCACAAGGAGTTTGCCCAGTTGAGTGGGAGTCATTAGGCAGGCCTTACCAGGTCCCTCGATGCACTTGAAGTCTCCTCAAATGGAGGGAGTACACTGGGCGGACCTTCAGCACACCCACATGGCTCTCCAAAGCTTCTCAGCTGCTTGGGGTCCCAGGGTGGGGCCCTATCAGTTTCTGAGTGAGGTGCTGAGGTGAAGCTCACTGCGCAGGCCTTCTGCTCTCACCAATCAGTGCAGGAGGGTCCTCTGCCACTTGGGGTCCTCTAGAATGTTTTTCAGAATATTTTGGGGTGCTGATTTGGTGTTCATGAATTTTTTCAGGTGTTCTTTGTCATGGAAGTGTCTCATTTCTCCATCAATTTTGAAAGACAGTTTTGTAGAGTACATCAATCAGGGCTGGAGATTGTTTTCTCTTAGGGTTTGAAATACTTCACTCCAAGTTCTCCTTGACTAAGGGTCTGCCTTAATAAATTTGCTGTGATTGTGATAGGCTTTCCTTTATAGATGATTTCTTTTCTCTAACAGCTTTTAATAAATCTGTTCTTGTGTTGAATTTGTGAAATCTTGACTACTATATACCTTAATGTAATTTTTTTTATCATTGCTAATTAGAGTTCTACATGCCTCACTTATTTGTATGTCAAATTCTTTTTCCATGCTTGGAAACTTTTCTTCCATTACTTCTGTGAGCAGGTTTTCTATGTTGTTTGTGCTATCTCCTGCTTTTTCATTGATTCTAATCAATATTTTTGTTTGTTTTGTTTTGTTTTGCATCATCTAGTAGCTGCTGGATTGATTTCTCATGGTCCCTTTTTTTTTGAGAAATCTTTCTTTTCATGATTACTAACCACAATCCTGTGTTCTATATCTGAGAATTGATCCTTGAATTTATACTGTTTATAAATTTCAATCTTCCAAATACCTGTTTGAATCTGTTCCATTGCTTCCATTGTTTCTTATGTTGGCCAGTTATAGTTTCCTTCATTTTCCTGAGCTCCTTTATTTTATTTTTATCCATACCCGTGCTAGAGCCACTAACCATGTCCCTCGTTATGGTCCCCATTACTGCAGTTTTCTGAGAAATTATTTCTGATTTGATTCTTTCTAGAACTTCATGTATCTGCTTTGTTACTTCTGCTCTTACCACATCAGAAAGTCCAGTTGAGTGGCTTTTGGATTGTTCCATCTCTTTGCCCTCTGAGTTTACCTTTGGTGACTAGAAGTCTGGGATTGCTTCTATGTCTTCTCTTATTCTATTTTTTAAGTTTAATTCATGGATTAATGCTTGAAAATGCTTATGGTACATAATTTTATTGCTAGTACTGAGAACCTTTAGGAAATGAATATTTCTCCAAGGTGTTTTCCAGTTGTAGCTGGCTTCTCAGTTTTGAATCTGTTGTAAGAATTCACCTCTTCAATGTATTGGTGATGAGAAATCACTGCCTGCTTGGCCCAACCCTTGGTTCTTTGGCACTGACCTATCATATTTTGTATGATCCTTAGACAACCTCAATCTTTGTATACCAGGAAGAACAACTGGTTAGAACAATTATGTCACTTTGGCTAATGTGGCACAAACACAGCCTAGAAAATGACAAACTGACATAGCTGTTAATTTGCCACCTTTAACCATGTAAATTAGATTTGTGGTTTATATAACAAAACCTAAAACAGATCAGAAAATTGTATGCTGTAAATAAGCCCTCAATATGACAATTTTGCCCTCAGAGAAGAAAATTTAAAATGGGTTAAGGGCGGAATAGAAAAAGAAGAAGAAGAAGAAGAAGAAGAAGAAGAAGAAGAAGAAGAAGAAGAAGAAGAAGAAGAAGAAGAAGAAGAAGAAGAAGTGATTAGAAGCAAGGCTGAAGGACAAAAGAGGATCATGCAAACTTTGGAAAAATGGTGAAGAGGGAAAAAGAGAAGAAAGAAATACCAAGAGCAAAACAGAACATCAACCAAAAAAAAAAAAAACCTGGAAGCTATGCTCACATTCATATAAAAACAAGAACAAACTTTCAGACCAAACAAGAAAAGAGAGAAAAAATGTCCCCTTTCTGATGTCACTGGTAGACAATGTGGGCAGAGTCCAGATCCAAGACGATTAACCCCAGGTAGCCAGAAGCTAGCTATAGCTTTATGGTGAGGTAGTGCCTAATCCAGGCAAGCCTGTACCTGATTTCTGGTCATGAAGTTGTAACCAGACCTATTTAGCCAGCAGCAACCTGTGCACCTCCTGCAGGATTGGACTTGGCTCCCTGCCAACTCAAACCTGGTTCCCTGACATTCTGCCAACTTGAGCTCAGCTTCCTGACCCCATGATACTGGTAGCTTCTAGATGGAGTCAGCAATTGCTCTAATTCTGAGCTCAGCTGGCCTCTCTCCAAGATGGGTCCTGGCCCATTACCCTCTCCTGGGAGACCTCTGAACTCAAATAACTCACTAACCGTTGTTCACTGCTCCATTCCATTGGTGTGCTTCTCTGTGGAGGCTTCTGAGATTGCCAGTGGTAACCATGCACCTATAGGTTTGAGCCACACTCCCCACACAGTAGTACTGGCACAGGGAGAAAGCCCTGCTTGCCACCTCCATTTACTTCATTAAATTCTATCTTTGCTTCCTCTGTGGGCTACAATTCTCACTTTAGATCTTTCCTAGGTCCAGGGGACCCACCTCCCTCCTTCTCTTCACGTTGATATATTTCAGTGTTTGTACCAAATATCAGAGAGGCTCTTTCTCTGCTGCTCACTACTCTGCCATATTTCCAGAAGTTTTCATTAAGTGAAATTTTAAGCATCAATATGTGCTGAAGCTTTTTGTTTCAAAAAATCTGGTTTCAGAAATAATACAGAATTTCAAAAAAAATACTGGTAAGAAATCACTAGGGTTTTTTTGTTTTGCTTTTTTTCTCTCAACAAAAAAATCTGGTTTCAGAAATTGCACCATTTGCTATTAAAATGGACAAATCTAGACTTACAGGAAAAACAGCAATAGCCAATCCTAGAAATTTTGTGAGAGTCAAATGTGAGCAAACAGAAAAATCAACAAAATAATTCAATTTAACTAAATTTAGAAGTCATGTACCTGAAATTAGTGATTCAGGGAGAGTTGGTGTTCTGTTTGAGATTTAAAATAGCCTCCAAAAGTCTTACATATTCAGAGATGGGGCTTTTGGAGGGTACTATACGCATCAGTGGATTGATCCAATGATGAGTTTATAGCCAAATGTGCTGTTAGGACACAAGGCCTGGTCGGAAAAGAAGGGTCAGTGGGGCTCTAATCTGGAAGGGCATATTCTTGTCCTCTTCTCTCTTCTGCTTGCTAGCTACCATAGGTTAAGCAGCTTTCCTATACCATGCTCTTCCACCATGCTGTTTCTGCCTTGAAACCAGCAAACCACGCACAGACTAAACCCTCTTTTACCATAAGCCAAAATAAAACCATTCCTCCTTCAATTGAAAGTGTTGGGTATTTTGTCACAGCGACAGGAAATTGATGAATTCAATTGGATACCAAGGTATGATATTGGGAGAATTGTTTCCAGGATAGTTATCTTGAATTAAGAAGGAAGCCCCTAAATGACTTTTACTGAGATTTGGAAGATGTCCTCATATAGGAGCTGCCTTTAAAAAAAAAAAAGGTAGAACCCCTCAAATGGCCACTAGAATTTTATGACACAGATTTGGCAGCAACCAAATGACCCTGAGGGCATAAAACATGGTACTGCTGACTAAAGGTTTAACTCTAGTAGCAGCACTTGTTCTAAAGGTTGTTGTCTGCACAATGTCCTCTAGTGGTCAAAATCTATACTGCATGTTAAAAATAGAAATCCTCTCAGACTGACTCAGTCTCTCTTATCATCATTTATACTAAGTAATCAACATAACGGTTATTATTTTTCAAGTTTGTACATTAGTGGCTAAAAGGAGGTGGTAAAATCCAGCAATTACAAGAATGGTTCTGGGTTAGACAGCCTATGAGGGTAAAACCTTGAAAGCGGTTTGCTGGCTTTGGGTCTCAATGAATGAATCAAGCTTCCTGCTTCTCAACTGAAAAATCTCTAAAGTGGAGTTAATAAGTTTAATTAATCCATAGGATAAACTTCATAGTAATTTTATGAAATAATATGATTCAACAAATTAGGAGCCACCATAATTCAGAGACTTTACCTTCAGTTAAAGCCATTGTCATGTGTTCATTGCACTATTATTTGTGACCATTTCCATTCTACTGATACACTAGACCACTATAAATGATTATTGTAAATTATATTGTATAGTCCTACCACAGGGGAGATTTTAGCATACTAAAGAATATGACATAGATTACTCACATCAATAATTATGGAATTTATTCTATAATATAGGTAAAAGAAGTCAGTCATTATATGATTGAGAAGACCAAGGTGTTGCGGTTAAATATCTCATCCCAGGTCACACAATTGGCAGGGCGATAACTGTCTAAAACTCATGATGACTGATTCCTTTTATCACACAACTGTTCCACTGTTCTCAATCAAAAACTCACTAGAAGTCACATCCCAACCTAAGAGAGTGAAGAAGAAAACTGCTTTCATTATATATGTTTTAGACATAATAAGTATTAACCACATTTTGGATACAAAGTTAATATAACTGCTAAGATTTTATATGGAAAAGATAGTGGAAGAACCATCATGAAAGTAAAAGAGAAATGAGTTCAACACATGACTGAAATATTGTTTATCAGAACCTCATACACAAAAGATACAGACAAATAAAGAAATCACCTTGTTATACTTACTCTCCAGCCAATCAGTGAGACTGCTTACATCAGATCCTCATTCCAGCCTTGCGGTTAAGCTCACTAGGACTGCTATTAGTTCTATGGCTATTGTTCTACCTTCCCTTCAATTTCCCTTTTTATTTCTTCTTCTTGAATCTGGGAGATGGAGCTTAATAGCAAAACCATTTACCCTATAGCTCAGACCCAAAACTTGGCATAAGATTTACCTTTAAAATACATTCCAAATCCAACCACTTCTTACCAACTACACAGTTATTATTTTTTTCCAGTCCTTCATGATCTCCTTTGCTAACTGTTGCACCTGCTTCCCCATTAATAGTACTATTTCACTCTTATCTGGCGTACCCCAGGACGTACTATGGCACATCATTTCTATGCTCAGACTTTCAGTGGCTTTGTATCATACTCAAAATAAAATCTAAATTCCCTATTCTAGTTTACAAATCCATCTTACTATGCTAATTTTCAATTCTATCTCTCTGTTCATTCCATCTATACTGGCCTCCTTGCTGCTACATCAAAATGTAACGCTTGCTCCTAGTTGAGTGGTTTTGCTGAAGCAGTTTCATCTTTTGAACATCTTTGTCTTCCAAGGACTCCTGTAGGTGGCCCTCCTGCTTCACTCACGTCTCTGCTCAATTGTTAACTGTCAGAGAAACCATTGCATTTATGGCTGCTATCTGATACAGAAATATACATTAAAAGACACCTGCAAATGTAACATATTTACATGTTACTTCATTTAATTTTTACAACAGTTCTTTAAGACGGGCATTAGCAACCAGAAAACAGTCCTAGATATTTCAAAGGATTGTCCCCTAAACCTGCATACTCCCTGTCATCCCCACTCATCTCTGTCCATGTCACCACGTCCTTCTTAAGGAAGGATGGTTGCTTAAGCTGGAAACTTGCAAGTATCATCTTTCACACTTACACATTTCTGCATCTCTGCTGTACCCACTGGTCTAAACAACCATCATTATTACCTGCACTACAGTAAGAGTCACTCCACTCATTTCTCTGCTTCCATAATTGCCACTCTACTCTGCAACCCAGGAGTTTCAGTGATCTTTATAAAACATAATCCATTGAAAAACTGGCTTAAACACTTCTAAGATTCCACATCATAATTAAAATATAATCCAAATTATTTTACTCTGCATACAAAGCCCTGAAAGATGTGCCCAGAACTCTAAGGTCATGCTCTTTTCTCCTTGCCTCCAATCTTTATAACTTATTTCTGTTCTTAGAAAGCTTGTTGTTCCTTGTGGATCTTACTATGAAAACATCACACAGAGTTTCTCACAGAAATTCATTGTCATTCAGTTATCACCTGGAATATCACCTCCTGCTATGGTTTGAGTACGTCCTTCAAGGGTTCAAGTGTTGATATTTAATCCTCATTTTGAGAAATTAAGAGTCTGAAAACATAATCCAATTATACTATTTGCAGGTGAGACCTTCGGAAGATAATTAAGATTAGTTAAGATCATCAGGTTAGGGTCCCCATGAAGAATAGCGGTGTCTTTATAAGAAAAGAGAGACATCACAAGAGACATACACACATTCATGTTCTCTGTCGCTCACCACCTTAGGACTTTGCCAGCCAGCAGACCATCACTGAAGGTGGCTTCAATCTTGGACCTCCAGAACTGTGAGGAAAATAAACCCATTTTCTTTATAATGTTGCTCAGCTCTGGATTATTTGTTATGTTCATGAAAAATAAACAAAGACACTCCCTTATAAGAGTCTTTTCTCATGACAACTCAAAGCAATCCAATCATCATTCCCTTTCATATCATCCAATTTTATTTTATCACAATACTAGTTACTACCTGCTCTCTTTTTTTTCTCCACTGTTTTTATTTACTTATTTCCATCTCTGTCAGGTGAAATGCATGTTCTTAGACACCTGGTCTATCATATATAGCATTATAACTCCAGCAGCTCATCATTGCCTAACATTATAAATACTCAGAAAAATTAGTTTAGGGCCACCTAAGCTTACATGGTTAGTTCTAGAGCCAAGATTAAAATGCAAATATCCATACACAAATTCCATTAAATTCTGATTTTCTTGAGACTTTATCTTGAAATGTTATAAATTATAAAATTTACTATTCAGAGAGAAGACAAGATGGCCAAAGTCAGCAACAAAATACAAAGCCTCCCGGAAGAAACAACTTATATGCCAGAATAAAACATCCTGGAGAGACCCAGACAGAGGGAGATGGATCCTCTTGACACAGGAAGAAATTAAAACATAAAAAAGCTTGTCAAATACTTTGGGACTACAACTGAAATAGCTAAAAATTACAAGACAGTGGTTTAATGGTGACCCACCAAGTTTGCGCCAGTTTGAATCTGCATCAGCAGGCAGAGCCGCTCAAACTCGTTCCCACCACCACTCACAGGAAGCACAGCAGCACTGAAGTCAGGGGTTGGTGAGCCCAAAGGAGAGCGGAGCCAGTGAAAGGGACCTTCATTAATCCACAGTCAGTGCTGGGAATGAGACCCCTCCCAACAGGAAGAGCCTGATCAAATGGGCAACATGTTGGAATCAGGCAGGAGGATCCTGAACTGGGAGAGACAGTGACTTCAGTTGGTTGCTCCCTCCCCAGAGCAGATTCATGGGATTTGCTTGGACTGGGGCGCACCTCTGGCTGGGACCCAATGAGCCATCCCAAATCGATTCCCTGCGTGTAGCATGCGCTAACCAGGTGAAGGCATCTCAAGTTTGGCTGGCCCGGTGGGGAGGGGCAGGCAAACACAGCTGCCACTTACACCTCAGTGACAAGAGTAGGCAGGAAAGGGTGGAGTTCCCTCGCCAGCGTGCTTCAGAGGAAACATGGCCAACAGGGAAGGGGGCTGGGACCTGCACTGTAACCTGTGTGGAGGAAGCCAGGACCATGACATGAGAGAGAGGCAAGAGGAGGCCCCCAGCCCAGAACCCTGAGAGCACTGATCCAGAAGAAGGAAAAACAAGGGAGACTGAGAGCCACAAACACACATCAGACATAGCTTCAATGGACATTAAGAGATATCTTTGGGACCTTGTAGACGAGCTCAAAACTGAAATATTAAATCAGGTAAAGCAAGATATGAGTAAAGTAATAAAAGAAATGCTCTCAGGAAGCATCTCTCAGGGTGATACCGATGGAAGAAGGGAGGAACACAAAAAAGGAGAGAAACATTCAATAAAGAATATAAAGAAAATATAGAATACATGAAGCAGATTCAAAGAGACTACCAGGAAATTAAAAACTCCACTGAAAGCTGGCAAAACACCTTAAAAGAAACTAAGGATAGACTATCAAAACTTGAAGAGAACTTTGCAATGTGTGATCATGAAAAGAAAGATCACTTAAAGACAACAAGGAAACAGGCAGTAACAATACAAAGGCTAGAAGATAACAAGAGAATCTACAATTTAAGAATAAGAAATGTGAACAAAGAAGCAGGAATACACACAGGTGAATTACAAAGGCTATTCATGGAAATAATTAAGGAAAACTTCCCAAGCATGGGAAAAGAAAATGACATTCAGTGTGTGAGCCACCTACAACCAAAACAGATCTACACCCAGACATTTAATAATCAAAATACCAGAAATTCAATATAAAAACAGAATATTAAAAGCCGTCAGAGAAAAGAAACAGATTACCTATAAAGGTAAGCCCATCAGAATCATGGCTGACTTCTCAACACAGATCATCAGATCAAGAAGAGCTTGGAGTGAAGTCTTCCAAGTCCTGAAGGAAGGTGGCCTCCAGCCTAGATTGATGTACCCTGCAAAACTGTCACTAGAAATTAACGGAGAAACAAGATGCTTCCATGACAAAGAGGAACTGGGTGAGTTTGTGACCACCAACCCAACCCTGCAGAGAATGCTGAAGGACATTCGAGAGAGAGAGAGAAAAAAAAAATACCAGGATTTTAAAAACAATAGCAGAAAGGCTTCAATGAGTGGGGCAGGCAGTAGACAAACTAGACAAACAAAGGCAGAAAAGTAACATAGAAGAAATGAGGCAGAGAAGGGTAACTAGAATCTCTTACATAGATGGCCTTGATATGAAATGAAAAGAAAACTAGACAAACAAAGGCAGAAAAGTAACATAGAAGAAATGAGGCAGAGAAGGGTAACTAGAATCTCTTACATAGATGGCCTTGATACACTATATTGTAAATAGTGAACCAGGATTTAAAACCCGCATTACTCACACTACTCTGCTTAGATGATTATATTCTGTTCCAGTCATTCTACCTGTACTAGATTTGAGGGCACAGACAGTAATCCTGAAAATAACAGGATATAGTATGGTAATCATCTTTAATTTCCTATTAACTTAATCTAAAGCTCTGTAAAACCTACACTGTTTTACCATGACTGATCGTAATCAAATCTGGTTTGTTGAATTGCTGTTTTGTATTGATAGATTTTATTCAAAGCTGTTATGATTGATAGTATCAAGTCTGAGAGTATAGGCAACTGCACTT
>PVLA01011067.1:0-49387 GCA_004027455.1 Hydrochoerus hydrochaeris
CCCTTCCCTTCCCTTCCCTTCCCTTCCCTTCCCTTTCTCCCTTTTCACTGGGTTCTGGGGTTGTGGGGGTTTCTTCTAGAGATTCCTTCTAGGTTCTTCTTGTGCTAAGCAAAGAATTGGACAGAAAAAGTGCAAACAATTTTACATTTATTGAAGGTTGGAAAGGAAATGCCATCTGCAGCGAGTGTGGGCCAGCTGAAAGTAGGACCAGGAAAGCGCCCTGCAGGAGAAGCAGGCCACAGTGGGAGAGTGGAAGAGTGAGCATAAATGGCCAAGAGCTCAACAGCAGCCAACTGTCGTATCAGAAATCTGCTTTAATTCTCACTACAAGAACTGAAGATAGCCCTTTCCGATTGGTCCTAGATGCAAGGTTTGGCATGGGTGCCCTAGATCTCTGTGATTCACAGGTCATACTGACTTGCCCAGCCAGGTCACCACGTCCTCACTTCTCTCATGTTTGAAAGAACATCACGGGGGTCTGGACCTCCATGGTGGCAGTGGTTTCCTCTCGGCACATCTGTGATGCAGTGGCACTGTCTCCTGGCTCCACCTGTGCTGTGAGCCCAGCCTCTGGGTGCTTCTCTGGCAGCTTGGAAGCCCCTACCCCAAACCTCTGAACTTCTGGTCTGCAGTTTGCAAAGAAGCCACCTTCTGTTTATTTACTTTGCTGGGGTTCACAGGGACCAGACTGGTGCTTATCCACTCTGGAAAATTCTCTATTGTACTTAGAAACTGTTCTGTGGATGTGGTCCTCCTCTTGGACTCCTGTGCCCTGCACGTGAACTTTGCTCTGTCCCCACTCTTTTGGAACTCTGTGTTTCATTTTGGTAGGTTTTTCCCCACACGGTTCTGCCTGCTTATCACAGCAGAGGCAAAGAAGGCACAAAAAAACACCTAATCAGACTCCTTGATCCAAGCAAGAATCCCTGTCCTTCCTTCCCATGCAGGCCAAAGATGCCCCACCCCCACCCTGCACGCACTAACACTTGGCACTAATCCGTCACCATCACTAACCAGCCCCGCCCCAAGAGATGATCCATAGGAGCAGCCTCCGTCCTTTGTCTGGGGAGTCTCTGCACCCCTCTGCAGCCTCTCCCGCGCCCTCGTTCTAGGCCTCTTCACACTTTGTTTTCTTTTTATTTCTCCTGTGCTGCTTCAGATTGAGTGCCAGAAATACTCAGTCACTGCCCAACTTCTCCAAGCCCTCCTGGGCCTCACCGAGCCGCTTGGGCTCCAAGCTGGTCTGTGGGGGGCCCTGCTACATGCATGACTGTGCCTCGCTTGTCTTTCCACAAGTTGCGCCAATCTGGCTCAGATCTGCTTGTTTCCCACGTCTCTTTACTCGTCAGTTATGAATCTGTTGTCTGTTTTGATTTTTTGGAGCATGCCAGACATTCTTTAAATTCGGAAAAGCCTCACCTGCTACAGTCTGGTTTTCTGTCCACTTGCTTGGTGCTGGCTTCTGTCATGGGGTGATCAAGTGCTTGTTGGTAAATTTACTTGCTTTCTACTGAGGACAGAGGTTTGCTATTCCAGAAGGGGTCTGTGTTTCAGTCTGTCCCTGGATTGGGGGCTTCAGCAGCCTAAGAGACAAGATGCCAAGGGCAGTAGGACACTGTGACGCTGCCATGAGGGCCACATGGCGTGGGCGCCCTGGCTGTGGGCTTCTTCCGAGGCCCTAGCCCAAGGGTGCTGGTGCCTTCTAATTCCAGTTTCCTTCACACCTAGAACTATAGTAGGAAGCAGGAGTTAATCTGAGAACCAATGATTCTCCTGCCCTTGCAGGCTAATCCTACTTGGTGGATGATTCTCAGGTCGATGTGCAGACATGCATGGGGGCCACCAGTGCTGTCTTCTGCAGAAATCTTATTTGGCTCAGAAAGGTGAGAGTGTTACCAGAGGAGCAGTGCTACCCATCTGAGTGCAGATTCTGATGCCCTCAGTGTCCACTCTTGCACTTTGGCCCCGAGGAGCCATTGTGATTCCTACACATGCAGTGATAGGGGCCAGCCCAGCCTTCAGCCTGAGAAGAAGCAGCTTCCTTTCCTCCCAGTGATGGACAGAAAGATCCCCTCCTGCTGTCCTGGAGCAGAGCCACCCGGGGAATGACACTCCTAAACCCAGCCCTCCTAGCTGGTCTGTCCCACTTACAGGGACAAATCTGAGAGGACACAGCCAGGGTGAGGGCCGCACAGGGCAGTCTCAGGGGTGCAGAGGTTCCTCCCCTCCCTGCCACACCAGCTTCTGGGACCCTGGGCACAGGGGCAAATGGGAGAGCCACAGGTGCAGCCACAGTGCATAGATACTTCCTGCTCATGTCAAGGTCAATGACCTGATTTCTGGTGGCTTGTTTCATTTTGTTTTTTACTGGGGATTGAATCCAGCACCTTTGCACTGAGCTACACCCCCAGCTCTTTTAAAATTTTTATTACCAGTCAGGGTCTTGCTAAGTTGCTGAGTATCCTGGTGATCCTCTGCCTCAGCCTCCAAGCATGCTGGAACGAGAGGCATGCACCAGCACGATCTCCTTGCTGGCTGTGTTTTAGGGGTGGTATTGTGTGTAACCAGACAGTTCCCAGTACTGTCTAAGAGTTCCTGACTTTGTGTGCCTTTCGCGTGTCCTCAGGATTGGACAGGGCGAGCTGGAACTGTCCACGGTGCTGCACTCACTTCGCCCTTGACTTGGTAAAAAGCCAGTCTACTTCCATAACTGACTAAAATGGGCTGTTTGGGGTTATTTGCTTCGGTGCCAGGAGGAAAAACACACTAAAATACATGCGATCATTGGCAGAAGAGCGCTCTGCACCGTGCCAGTGGCAGGTTGCATGCACAGTTCAAGGGCCTCATTGAGTTGTCACTTCAGAATCAGCTCCTGAGGTGGAGCGAGCAAGGGCTGCCACAAGCCTCCTTCCTGGGCACAGTGGTTTTTGGGTTGCAGGAGGTGCTTACGGCTGGGGACAGCAGGTCCAGGGTGGCCTCTGCATCATCCACCCGATGTCCTCCTCACGATCAGGGATTCATCCAGGGAGCTGTTCAGTCCATGCTGCTCCTGGGGAAGAAGCAGAGGGGCTGGCAGGTGCCTGTGGTGGGGGGGCAGCACCCAGGCTCTGGGTCTGGGCTGGTTTGGGTGCTCAGGGCCTGGCCGAGTTATTTCTGTGCTCATTAGGATTTTACAAAATGCTCGGGAAAATGACTTACCACCAGATACCCTCCACCACTCAGGAGGGATCTTCATGCAGGAGGGGACAGCTGCCCTGAGGCTGCCCTGAGGCTCCTGCCCTGCACCTGCCACAGGTCCTCTGCTGTCTGGCTCTGCTCCTCCCTCTGGGACCCTCCAGGCTGTGGAGAGGATGCAGCATCTCGAACTCACCCGAGGGGTGCTCTCCGTGAAGCCTGAAGGAGCAGGACATGTGGGTGGCTGGACTGTGTCGTGGGAGCCCTGTCTGGGGATGGCTCCCTGTCCCCACTCATCATATGCAGAGGATATGGCGGGACCCATAGCCACAGTAGTGCTGCCTACAAAGTGCCAACACAACTGGCACAGAGCGCTCAGGCCTCTGACTGCACTGTCTATTCCTGCCTCTGCTTTCTCTTCTGGACGTGCTGGGCTAGTTACATATATTGAATTCCATTTTAATTTGTCCATTCACTTTCCTGTTGGCATTTTGGTGGTTGCTCTGGGGGGGTTGAATCTGGGGGTCGCTCTGCAGGTGATTCTCAGCTGATGGCATTGTCTGAACAAGTCCTTTGTCAGGTGAAGATGTCCTGAGTTGCAGATGGACAGAAGCCACCTGAGCACCACACAGCAGTGCTCATCTGTGCGTGCCCTGGCACAGTGACCACTGGGCACTGCACTGGCTGGCTTTCTGCCCTTCTGCACCAAGAGGGAAGATGGCACTGCCTGTTGGTAGCCCAGGAAAGAGGGAAACTCAAAACTGAGGACTGGTTTCTGCTGAATGTGCACAGTTCTTTTCCCATCATAAAGACAGGAAGAAAGGTCTGCAAGTGGAGCATCATAAGCTGAGCTCTGTACTTTCGAGGAGAGCTTTGCTCTTCCCTTAGGGCTAGTGTTGCACCCCTTCCTGGGGAGGGTGGGAACCCTGCAGCCATGCACAACTCTTCATGTACCCACCCCAGCATAACTCCCACGTGAATTACTTCTGTCACCAGCGTGGAACCACAAGGCGCTGTGGTGGCTTTGCTGTCTCTTGTACAGTCCTGTCTGCTGGAAAGAACTTAGAAAACCTTCCGGTCACCACGTGAGGTGCGGGTCTCTGCTGCACTCTTTCCCCTTCCCCCAAGGCTGCGTGTGATGCAGCCTGGATACCAAACAATCTACCTTTCTTTTTTGAGATTAGCTTTTTCCTTTTCCCTGAAGAAAGTTGTCTAAACGCAGCAGTGTGCGTTCACTGCTTCATTTTTCTTTCAAGACTATAAAAATGGGGCTGGGTGTTTAGCTCAGCGGTGTAAGTGCCTGCTTGGCAAACACAAAGTCATGAGTTCTATCCCCAGTACCAAAAAAACAAAAAACAAAACAAAACAACAAAAAGACTGTAAAGATGTCCCCAGCTACGTGTGGAGCCATTGAAGTCATTCCTCTGCCTGATTTCAAATGTTCTCTTTAACTTCAGTTTGTAGAAGTCTGACTGTGATCAACCTGTGTGTAATTTTCTTTGTATGCATCTTCACATTCATGACTTGTCTAGATTTCAGGATTTGATGTGTCTAGTGTCTTTCTCTCTGTTCATAGTTGGCAGTCTCTATTGACTTACTTTTAAAATTATCAACTTTACACCGAATGTGATCTGTTGCTAAGACCATCAAGTGACTATTTTTAAAAATTGTTTTTTTTTCAGTTCTAGAATTTCTGTTTCTCTTTGTTTTTTGAGACTGTCTTATATTTTCATCCATTGGTAGCATATTTTTATTTATGTCTTTAAATCCTTGTCTCTTTCAACATTGGGTAGCCTCTGTTATTGCCCCACTTTTTGTTTTTCTTCAAATATCTATTGATCTTGCAGTGTATAATGAATGTTACTAGTTGTTCTTGCTATGGGATTTTAGAAGTGGAATTCTGTTCTGTCATTTGAATGTTGTTTAGTATGCAGTCGGGTTGGCTGAACTCAACTTGGATTCCTCTTGGTTATGACAATTTCCTTCCTTCTTTTTTCCCTCTGTTTTTTCTTTTCCTTCCTTCCTGATAGAGTTTGAATGTTTCCTAAAGGCCCTTGTGTTAAGGGTGTGGCCTATTGGTGATTGTCAGAACCTTCAGAACGGGCACCATGGGGGGTCTGAGGTCATGGGCACCTGCCCTTGAAGAGGACAGTCCTTTCCTTCCTGGTCATTCCCCTGGCCTTCCCTCCAAGGCCCCAAACTAATGGGCTCATCTGATCATGGACTGAAGCCTCCAAATCGCTGAGCAAAAGTGACCCTTTCTCTTTGTCAGTTGATTATCTCTTCTGTTGGTTTGCAGCATTGGAAGGCTATTATGACTGACATAATTTCCCCCCTTTCTTCCTCCTCCTCCTCCTCCCCTCTCTTCTTGATGACCGTATTAGTTACCTTTTCATCTCTGAGACCACAGCTTGCAGGATGAGTTTTCTTTTGGCTCCCAGTGGCTGGTTTCAGTATAGAGGGCCATGGCAGGAGAGGGCAGCTCATGCCATGGTGGGCAGAAGCTAAAGCAGGGGACAGAAGCGGAGAGGGAGGGCCAGGGAGCAGAAGAGTCCCCAAGGCCACACCTCCACGGCCCCCCGACTCACGCACAAGTCCCCTTCACCAGTCGCCCAGGCGGCCCCACGAAAATTGAGGTGACACCCAGCTTAGATATCACAATAATGTGAGAAAGCTTTGAGTCCCTGGTGGCGTATTTATAGAATTGAGATTTTCCTAATGTTTTCTTACTATTAGATCTAGATAATGGGGTATTTTGAGAAACTCCTAGATGAAAATTATCCTTTTCATCAAATTAAGTCTTTTTCCATTTACACTAGTTAAGATTCACTGTGTTCTGTGACAGTCCATGGATTTTGGCAAAATGCTCAATGTTCTGAGTTCCCCGTGACCATTCGGTGCATCGCGGTCTCACTGTCCTCCGTCCTGTGCTTCGCCTGGTCACCGTCAGCACATGCCCCTCCGCTTCCTGTTTCCGGTAGGCATCGCTCTTTTTCTATTTCTACAGTTTGTCTCTTCCAGAATGTCACACCGTCGGCCCTGTGAGGTGTGTCACTTTTCCAGACTGACTCCCACCTTGGAATGTGTACCACAGCCTTGTTCGTGTCTCTGCATGTCTCGATAGCTTGTTTGGCACACGGAAAAATATTTCATTTTGTGGTTACAGTTGAGTTTATTTTGCAACCGCTGGATCATAGGGTGTGGACTGTTTAACTGTAGGAAACCATCAAGCTGTCATGCAACCGGACATGTCCCTGGGCAGTGAAACGAAGGGGATTTCCTGCCGGGTGATGCCTCGGTCAGTGCTCGCTACAGTGCCAGCTTTCCCCTGTCCACTGTGGCCATTCAAATGAGCGTGCTCTGGTCTCCACTTAGTTTAGGTTTGTCGTCCTGTGGTGACCCACAATCTAGCCATCTTTCGCAGTTCCTTTCCCCACTGTGTCTTCTTCCACGGCGAGGTGTCTGCTCAGACTCTTGCCCATTTGTACAGTGCATCAATTTCTTGCTGATACTTTCAGTGTTCAGTGTGCTTTGCTTACAAATCCTCGTCTGATATGAGTTGTGTAAATTATTTCTCTGAGAAAAAGGACTGCAGTTTGTCTTTTCTTTCTTTTAACGTCTTTGATGGAGTACAAGTGTTTAATAAGCTGCAATGTATCTTTTTCTCCTTTGTGGATTAGGTAAGTAATGTTATATTTGGAAACTAATCACCAAACTTCAGATTCTGTATTTTTAGCAAACAGTTGAAGTCTTATAATTATGGGTTTCACACTAAAGAATGGGATCCAGGTTGAGTCAATTTCCTCTCAAGGATCCCTCGAAGGGCGTGCCGAGGTATCTGTCCCCTCCCTCCACCCTCTCCGTCTCCTTGCCTCTTGCTTTCTCTCTCTCTTTCCCGCGGGCCTCCAACTTCTCAGCCACATTTTAACCTTAGGGTTTGTATTTCCTCACTGAGTCGCTTTTGCTCCTTTGTATCTATTTTAAACTTTGCATTGTTGCATTGTCTGTGTCTTTTCTCTCGCTGATCCCACAGTGTCCAGTGCTAGTGTGTAGTCCCATCTCATTAGCAAAATTGGGTGGTGTGAATCTTCTAACACTGCTATTCAGTGTCATTTGGCTAATCTGAGACTTTTGCCTTTCCACATGAATTTAGAATCAGTTTGATACTACCCACAGGATAATTTTGTTTGGAATTTTGTAGACTCTGCCCATCAAATTAATAAAAAATATCATTTAACCTTGTTTGGTTTTCTAATCCATGAACACAGAGTATCTCTCTACTTATTTAGATCTTATTTTTTTCTTTTGTCAATTTTGGAAGTGTTTCATATATAAGCCCTGCACGTATTTTGCTACATTTATAATTAAGTATTGCCTTTATGTCTTATGCTATTATAAATAGTATTATTTTAAACTTAAAAATTTCGCTTATTGATTAGTAGAAGACAGAGGCAGCATCCAAGTTCTGTTTATTGATCCTGCATCCTGCACATTGCTGCATTCATTTCCCCCGGGATGTTTAGTTCTAGGAGGGCGATGCTTTCTAACTAGCAGCTGTGCCACTGTGAATAGAGACAGATTTAGTTTTCCCAGTGTACTTATTGCCTATTTCCTTTTCGGGTCCGATCGCAGTAGTGAGGGCTTTTGGAGTAATACTTAACGATTCTGGTGGTAGAGGGCATCTTGCGTTTTCCTTACTTTTGGAAGGAAAGCTTGCAGTCTCTGTCATTCAATTAGGATGTCATCAACAGGTTTTTAAAATAGATATTTTAAAAGAAATAATTATGATGGAAGCCACTTTCCATGCTTAGTTTGCTAAGAGTTCTTCCTGTGAATTAGTGCAGAAATTGGCCAAAAGGCTTTTGTGGCGATGTGCATGGAAGATTTTCCTTCTTGGCTCATGGATATGGCAGTTTCCACTGGTTTGCAAACGGTGAACCGGATTTGCACATTTGCAGATCTGCAGGCCTGGAAGAAATCCGGCTCTGCTGAGCTTCCCAGTACTGCTCACCTGCTGCTGGCTTTGACCGCTGACGCTTTCTGTAGGGATTTGTCATCTGTCTCGTGACATGGATTGGTGTGTAGCTTTCCTTTCTCTACATGTCTGCCAGGTTTTGGAGTTGAGAAAAGGCCCCCTTGAGTGGGCTGTAACCCTCACTTTCTAACATACTCTTCTGTTTCTGTGTTCTAGGCGAGATTGTGGAGAATCAGTCCTCCTTAAGTATCAGGAATAATTCATTTGTGAAATCAACAAGGCCTTGGGCTTTCCCCTTCGGCAGCAGATCACTTCTTGGTCCCTCTGTTCACTACAGAGCTGCACAGGTCACCTCACATTCCCCTTCACATGCATCGTGCTGGACTTTGCCTCTCAAGGGCCCCCCCCCCAAACTCACAGGCGTGAATGCGCAGGTGCCCTGCTAATGCATATGAGTGTGATGATTTGTGTTCCCCTTGTTTTCTTACCCAACAAGCCTGGCTAGTGATTAATACATTTGCTGGTCCTCTCAGAGGGTCAGCTTCTATTTCCCGCACTTTGCTGTTTCGGCATTTACTAATCTCTAGTTTCTTTTCTTCTTCTTCCTTTTGGCCACTATTGCTCTGCTTTCTCTAGGTTCTCAAATGGAATCTTAGAACATCGATTTTAGCTTTTTCCTCTGTTTGTTCTACAGATCTAATGCTACGAATTTATCTTTAAGCGCTTCCTTTCTACATCCCACAGATTGACAAGTTGTAATTCCATTCAACCCTGCAGCACCACGAGACCCTCCCTGCCCTTTGGGTCTTCACCTGGAGGCTCCGAGGGTCCTGGAGGTGCAGCCTGTATGTGTGGAACCAGCATCTCCCATGCTCACTCTAGTAGACGCTCAGCTCCTGGTGAACTGTCACACCTACCCTCCCCATGTCCCTGGCAGCTAGTGGCTCTGCTGGTGACCAGAGCTGGCTATGGTTTTCCCAGATTTCAGAGCAGTGGTTTACTGGATATCCTCAGTTTTCTATGAACCATGAAGTCATTGACCACATGTATCTACATTTGGGAGGCAATGACAATAGAGGTGGGTGCCAAGCACTTGATGCATTGATGCTGAATTTAGAGCCCCTCCACCCAGTTTTCAGTGGGCATCTGTGCTGGCCCATCCTCCCCGAAGCAGAGCCTTCTGGTCATGTGAACTATGAGTGCCCAGTCCTCAGATACAGAGCAACACATTTTCATCAGCTGAGAAAGGAGAAAGTTCCTTCAGGTCTTCATCACTGACAAGGTCTAGAACCCAAATGGCCCAAAGCCTCAGGCTTGTGGAAGCTGGTGGGTGATGTGATGCATGGTCGATTTGCTGTTAGGAGGCGCAGCCTGGCTGGAAGAGGTGGTTACTATGGATGTGACCGGGGCAGGGTCATCTCCCTCCCTGATTTCACTTCCTGTCTGCCATGCTGTGAGCATCAGCACCCGGGTGGGTCTTGTCACGTCTCAGGGCAGGTGGGAGGTGTCCTGCTTGTGAGAGTCTCAGATGTCCCCTCGAACACTCCTTTGTCACAGTTCCAGTAAAAGTCAGTGGCCCCCAAGAGAGACACCATTAGGGATGACACCACAGCTGGCCTGCAGGCTTCTGATTCAGCTCTGTGGTTCTGCTCCTAGTGTGGAAGCGCTCCTAGAGGAAGATGCTGGGAAGCACTGTGACCAAGGAGAAGCTGCTGGGCCTGCACCACGGCTACAGCTGCAGTACTGGCCAATGTGATGTCACCCAGCTGTGAGCCCAGGCACTGGGCCAGATGCTGGTGCCCTGGGCTGGTGACAAGGCTGTGGGGGTTCAGGAGCACCCTCAGAGCCTGGGAGTCTGCCCTGTGTGGTCTCCACGAGCACCTGTTAGGCAGCATCAAAGTGGGACCCTGCGGTGTCCCGCTCTTTGAGGCACCCAGGGACACAGGGACAGCTCATCTGTGTCCACAAAGCATGGGCTTGCTCAGTCCTGAGAGGAGGCACGGGTAGGCAGGCCTGGCTGGAGGGGAGCAGAGAGCCGGTGCTCAGGCCCCGCAGCCTTACAAATGCGTTGAGGCTGAGTTCCTTGCAGCCGACTGCCCTGGCTGGAGGCTCCTCCAGCTGGGGAGTGCAGCCAGCCTCAGCATCTGCAGGGGATTCGTCTCAGGCAGGCCCAGCAGATGCCACCAGACACTTCCTTCATGTAGGCCTGTATGTGTTAATAACACACGCTGACTTCCCTTTAAATATTTAACAACCACTTCACAATGAGCTTGGAAGTAATTAAGGAATCCCAAGAATATGATCGGCCAACTTCCCAAGACTGCACATCTTGGACTTAATATTCTGCAAATAAAAGTTCCTAATTAAAGTGGAAGAGGAGAAAGAAGAACAAGAAATAATACATTTCTGGCCACAAAGCAAAACAAACAGTGCCCTAATGTTCTGTGAGCCGTGTCAGAAATGGACGCTGGGAGGAGCTTCATGTGCAAACAGCAGCGCCTGTCGCGTGAGGCTGAGGCTGGGTCTGGGCCGGGTCCCTGTCGAGTTGGTCCCCAAAGGAACAGCGCCCGACCCAGCTTGATTCAGCACAAATCCCCCAACAGGGCCCAGTTGCTGCCGCTGAGTTGGGCACCGCCCATGTCCTCATCCTCCTCCAGCCCGGTCTGGTGTCTGAGCCTCCTCTGTTTTCCCTGTGTGGCTCTCGGAATGACAGCTCATCAATTCCCTTTCCTGTGGCCACTGGAGCTCAGAATTGCCGGGAGCCCTGATGGTGGAGAAAATGTAACAGTGGCTCTGTCTTGGTGGCTCTGCAGAGGCAGCAGTGGGCTCTGTGCTGGTGAGTGCGGCTGGATGGGAGGCCACGGTGTGCTGCCCTTGGCCTATGGACTGTGCACTTGGGAGGCTGAGCTTTCTCTGCTTCCCACCCGCAAGTGCTGTGAATGAACTGGTGACAAAGAAACCCAGCACCATGTGCAACAATTAGCAGAAATAAACGTGCACTTACTGCAGTAAAGAGATAAATATTTGGCAGGTCGAGGTCTTTGTAACACCCTCACGATTAAAGGATAATGCGGGGTTTATTAAAGCCTTATGCCATGACTCAGCAGTGAGGGCTTCCAGGTGTTTCTCCCCGAAACTGAGGAGCCAGGGCGCTGGGCCTGGAGAAGGGGGTGCCTGGGCCAGGAGGGGCCTCAGAATCCAGCAGGGAGCCAGCGCTTAGTCCCCGCTAGCAGAGAGCTCCAGTCCCTGCAAACAGAAGGTCTCGGGGTTCAGGGACGGCCTAGGAGGACTTCAGAGCAGGTATGCAGACACCCCCAGAGCTGCTGCCCCCAGAGCTGCTATGCAGACAGACACCCTGCAGATGGGCGAATCCAGAGGCTCTTCCCCAAGGTTGTGGAGGCCGGACGGCAAGACTAGGACGCAGTGGGCAGGCCTCTGCCAGGCACGGAGGTCGACTTCCCAGGGCCTGCTGTGCAGTGTGTGGATGGCTTCTGCGAAGCTCTGATCCCAGCCTGAGCTCTGCCCTCCTGGCTGAGTCACTCCTTGAAAGCCTCACCTCTAACCTTTGGGGTTTGGGGGACACAGGGAGCCAAAGTGGCCCCAGGAGCTGGATATTTCGTTCAGCAGCATAAACTGTTGCCTGGTGAGTGCAAGGTTGTGAGTTTGATCCTCAGTACTAAAAAAAAAAACAAAGTGCGCCCAGGTGCAGCCTTTCAGGGAGAGGGAGGCCCCGGCTGACTGAGACTGACCACTCCCCGTTACTCAGTCTGTCAGGTGTGGGTGCCTCTGAGGTGCACAGGGGAGCCCTGCTGTTGGCCAGTGCAGGCAGGGCAGGTGGCAGTGGGGGCAGGGAGGCTGGAGCGCTCTGCTCCTTCCCCACAGCCCCCTGAAGCGGAGAAACCAGGCTTGGGGACGGGGGCTCCCAGTGCACGTGGAAACTGTGTCCCTGTTCTGCGTGTGACAGGGCCCACCCCTGCAGGTGGGTCCCTTTGCCCCACCCTGCGGCTTTCTACTGTTTCCTTTTCCTTTCTTTGCCACAAAGGGCGCTGTTGATGTGAAGCCCAGCAGAGGCCAAGCGTCAGATGGGGGCACCGAGCGCTCGGAGCACAGCCTCCGCCTGCTGGTCCCCAAACCTGCTCCGTCCCTGTAGGGTTACGCTGCTGTATTTGGGGAGAACCATTCAGGCCGGGGTCAGGGCGAAAACTCTACGATGAGACTTTGGCTGAGATTCTGGGCTCCCCCAGAGCCTCCTGCTTTCCTGTCTAACAAGATAAATAGTGAAGAAAAGCCCCGCGATCGGACGGACAGACGGACTGACGGACGCACGCAGCGTGGCCTCCCCGCCTAGCCTTCGGCTGCGGCTCACCTGGAGAGCCCCTACCCATAATGCACTAAGTGGATGATTAAAAAGAAATGGGGGCTTAACCGAGGGTAAGCGCGGGGTCCCCGGGGCTCTGCGGAGCGTTGAACCGTGCCTCTACAGCTGTCTCCGCACAAGCCTGGCATTCTTTATTTATTTGTTATGAAATATTTATGGGTGTTATGAAAGGTTTAAAATAATGCGTCTGTCGCTGCCTCCCCGTCCTGCTCCCTTCGGCCCCGCGCACTGTTTTCTAATGCATAAATAATTCCGGCCCGGACACCGGGCCCGCATTAGCTGGGGTGAATCTGCTGTATCACATTTTTTCTGCCTGAGAGAAAATATCATTCCTAGTAATTTTCTACACTTATACAATCGGCGTTGACAGTAAATAATTGATGTATGAATTTAGGACTAAACTCCAACACAATATGACTTTATGTCAAGGGTTACTCCCAGCAGATTTTGAGCTAAATCATCTTGCAAAATGGGTTCTTTCATCAGGAGAAAAAAGCTTTTTGAAATTATTTTAATGGAAAGCAGGGACCTCAGTGCAGCTCCTCTTGTGATGGGGTCTTGCTTTGCATGGTTGGTAATAAAACGGAGCAGCCGAGCCATCACGAGAGGGGAAATGTTTCACGAGTGATCTCAAATGGGCGCCTTTCAAGACAGACACAGCTGCTCTTATTGTTCGTCCTTTGCTCTTATTCCCTTGTGTGCGTGCGTGTGTGCGTGCACGTGTCCGTGCATGTGCACGCACCCACCTGTGTTTGAGTGTGGTACGCTGGCCTCCTTCTCCTTCCTATCCCAGCTTCCTCCCTGGAAAGGACAATTGTGATCTAAGTGACTAGGGGGACCCACTTGCCAGTTAAAGACTTCTGCCAGCAGAGAGGATGCAGATAAAGGGTGACACATCCCCTCCCATCACTGCAATTAAAATCTTTTCATCGTGAAGAGAAAGTGATTGTTCTGGCCGGGCAGGAAGAACAGGCGCAGCAGAGACAACTCTTGCAGCAGGCGCTGGGGAGAGAATTGCTGTCTTCTCAGCCTCCACTCTGGCGTTAGGGAAGATCAAAGGAAACAAATGAGGTGAAAGACAGGGAAATTCTGTTTGTTTCGCTGCACACAGGGCAGGAGAATTGGAACCATCAGAAGTTTCTCTACGTGATTTCAATTTGCCAAACACCAGACACAAAGGCTACTGTAATTGAAAACAAGTGCCCCTCATCTCTGAACAAATCTTGTCTTTATAATCATGCCCTGTATATATCACAACTGTGTGAATTTATATTGATACCTGTTTCCTTTAAGAAATATTTAGCCTTTCCATAGACTGAGTTGAATTTAATTTATAACACAAATTAAGAAACATAATGAAATTCAGGGCCCTCACACTCCTCACTGCACAGGGGATGGTCTTGGGAGGCAGAGGTTGAAAGGCTGCTCCCGGCTCCCCTGTCTCCATCTCCCAGGCCCAAGTCCTTCCGCTGCTGAGAGCCAAGTGCTGTGGAAATCTGAGCCCAGAAACTCCTCGTGCATGGTCCTTGCTTCCAGACCAGTGCTCTGACTTCGACATCCACACCCTCTCCCTGAACACAGATGGGTTGTCCAGAGAGGTCTGGTCAGTGTCCACCTTCCGTGGAGGGAAGGGATTTCAAGTTAACAGACGTGAGGAACAGGCCTGATGTGTGTACACATGCACGCTTGAGTGTGTGTGCACATGCATGCGGGCCTTGGTGTTTCAGCATCCACAGCAGAGGCAGAGGTGTTTAAGGAAAGGCTCTTAAAACATCTGGCTCCGGCTGCAGGGCCAGCTCGGCCCCACAGAGACACCTGCCCCTCACAGGCATGTGTGTGACAGTGAGTGTGCTGTGTGTGTGCAAGTGTGTGTGATGTAAGAGGAAGTGGATCAGCCCAAAGCTGTTGGCCGCTGTGTCTGTGTGTCTGCACATGTATATGTGTAAGTGTGTACCTGCATGTGTGCACATGTCTGCATGTGTGTGCACGTGCCTACATGTGTGTCTGAGCATGCTGGGATGTGTGCATGCACACCTGGATGTGTGCCTACATGCATGTGTCTGCATGTATGTGTGTGTGCATGCGTGTGTGTGTGTCTGTGCAAGGCTGGGGCCTAGGGCAAAGGTAAGAAGAAGTCTGGGAGCAGAGGTAGTGGGGGATGGGTGTCCAGATCATGGTCCCCTCTTGGTGCTCCTGAGAGTCCTGGTGCCCCTCATGTCACGAAGGCAGAGGGCAGAGCATGTGCCCAGCCATCCTCTTGCAGTGTACAGAAAAGCACGTGTGTCGAGCCCTGGATTTGTTCTGTGGCTCCCAGTGGCTGGTGGCTGGGACAGGGCTTAGGAGAAGTCACCCTTCAGAGCTGTTCTGCTTCTGCACGATGCCTGACTGGAGTCACACAGCCGGGCTGGGGCCCTGCACTCTGCACCCGCTGGCCTCAGGCCATTCTGCACCTCCTGACTCCAAACAGGGCTGGGCCTTCTCCTACTTATGTCCTGACCTGTGTGGGGTGCTGCTCCTGGCATCACGGTGGGCCCTTCTGGCACATCTCAGGCTCCTCACCGGTCACTGCTGACCCCCAGGTTAGTGACCCCCAGCCCCCAGCACTGCCCCTCTGGGCTCCTGCCCCCTGCATGTGAAGGAAGGGGTGTTTGTTTATGGTTATGTGTATGTGTGTATGTGTGGTTGGCTGGACAGGGGGCAAAGCTCCCTGTGGCCTAGGACCAGCCTGGGGCTTCACCAGGAGCTTCCCTGCCCTGCTGAACGCAGCACTTAGGGTCCTCTGGGTTCAACCTGAGTCCCCAGAGTAGCTGCTGAGTGGATAGGGGTAACTGCCTGAATGCAATGGGCAGGGTGCTCAGAGGGGACCCCAGATAGAGCCCCATCAGGGCTTTCTCCTTTGGGAGGGTGGCAGTCCCTCGGCTTCCCTCAGCTTGGTGTGGGCAGGAACCACCCCTCCAGGGAGTCAGGATGGAGCAGTGACCAAGCCCAGACCTAGCTTGTGTCACCTCCCAGGCTCTCAGGGTGATCGAGCCATGCGGACATGGAGGAGCTACACAGTGAGTGTTCTCCATGACCTACATGGGGCCCAGGGTTACCGTGGACAGGGCCAGCCTGAGGTCCCAAGAGAGCCAGCAGCCAGGGCTCAGTGGGCAACCCCCATCCTCCTTATTGGGGTCCATGACCTCCTCTGTGAGGGGGTGTCCTGATTGCAGCTTGATGCTGACCTGACCCTCAGGCCTGCCCTTGGCTCCAGAAACAACGGATGTTTTGTTGACACGAAGGGTGACCCTTCCGAAGTCCCTATCAGGAAACTGGAAAGGTCCATTTCCTCTGTGCCATCTTCTCTGTGCACAGATCTCCGTGCCTCCTCCCCGAGCTGGGTCAGAGCTCTTCCAGGCACTCCTAGGGGATGTGGCACTCTTGTTACACCTCTGGGTCAGCAGAGGTGCACACGGAGCTGGACAGAGCACCCCGAGCTGGACAATCACACCCTCTCCTAGGCAGTGTGCCTCCTGGGGTGCACCTTGCTCACACAAGCAGCAAGCTTGGGGTGATGTGTAAATGCCACTCTGCACTGACAGCCAGAAGACCCCTGAAGGGAGCCCGCTGCCATGCAGACCAAAGACCTCTAAACAGTCTTGAGGAGCAGATCCAAGGAGAAGTAATCAGCAGGGCACCCAGCAAGCATTAAAGCAGTAAACACAGCCTCTCCTTCAGTGAGCAGAGACACCGCAAGAGTGCAGGTGGCCACGCGGAAGCCAGATTCTTCTCCTACTCCTCTGTCTGGCTCGTAGGGTCTGGATCTTTGCCCATGTCTTTGCACTGATGTCACAAAGGACCTGGAGCCCTTGGAAAAGCAGTGATGGAAGTGTTCCCTGTGCTGCCATCACGTGAGGCTCAGAGCTTCTGCTGGGAGCAGAGGGGCCATCAGGGTGGGCGCTGTGGGTGAGACTCTCCAGGGATCCCCCAGTGGCCTGCACACCCTGGTGTTCTCACAAGGGATCCCCTGCAGGCTTATGTCAAGGGACAATGAGGACCATGTCAAAGTCACTTCTGGGATTGCATGACGGCCACTAGTCTCGTTCAACATACTGGTGAGATGGAATGAGGCGTCCCGGGGAAGGGCAAGCACTCGCCATCGAGGCTATGAAAAGGGATTGGGTGGGGGAGCAGGAGGACGGGGCAGGAAGGAGGGGAACAGTGGTGGAGATGCAATAGCTGTGTGCCCCGCTTCCCGCCCCAGGGTAGTCATGTGTGTCACACACTTACACTAATAAACGAGTCACTAGTTAAAAAGAGAAGACAAGACAATGGCAACAGTCTCTGTGGCCTCTCTGGCCCTGCCTGGCCCCAGCCATGTCTTGTTCCTGGTCTCCTTGATGTGCAGGGGTAGCCTTTACCTGGCAGGTGACCTCTGCTACCTGAAGGACCCCACCCAGGTACAGGGACCATGGCATCCTGGGTGGTACAGGGTGAAGACCAGGTGAGGTGGCTCTGGCCATACAACCCTTTGCCCCCAAAGCGGGTTCTCTTTAACTCCCTGGCATACTGCACCCCCTGCCTGGCAGGCTGGCGGGGAACAGGGAAAACAGAATGAGTGCTCTGCCCTCTTGGCTGGACTTCTTTCCCTAATACTTCTAAACGAACACGATCTACTCCAGAACTCTTTAATGTAATACAAGTATAGCTCAGGGTCAGGTGTGAAATTAATGACACGAATTCAAAGTGTTAATGCTCAGTGGGATGAAACAACTTCAATGAAGAAATAATTAGACCCCATAACCAGCCTCAAATGGAAAACGAAGCAAACGCACAATTCCAACAGCAGTCTGTTATGAAATTATGAAAACATGTATAAAAATTTATTTTTAATAAGATGGATGTCCTATTTCTTAAAACTAAGTAAGATTGGACCCTCGGCTTCCTATCCCAGAGCAGCAAGGCTGAGCGCACTGCCCCTCCGTGGGCGGAACTGTTAATTTTATTATCTTAATTCCTAGGGCCATGCTGTTTCTTGTCTCTTTGTTCTTTTTCAAGTTGTGTAAGGAGCAGCACTAAGGCTTTGGAGTTTCATTTATATGAACTGAAATCTACAGAACTAACATCCAAGCGGGAAGTCAGTCAGATTCAATGCTCGAGGCCAGAGCATCGTCCTGCGCCCTGAGCTGCAGGGCGGGGCCTCGGGCAGACCGCGGGGCGGCCGGACCGGCCATTCTCCTGCAGCAGCTTCCGGCTTCCGAGCAGAGTCCGGCGCTCGGGCCTGCACGGCGGCATCACTGTGTACTGTGTACTCAGCCCCCCCGCCTTGGTGGCCGTGCCACCGGGGCCCAGGCTCTGAGCCTCTTGGAAATGTCCTGGCGCTTGTGGGCCGCAGGCAGTGACCCGAGGGGCCCTAGGCCTGTCGTTAGGGTCGTTCACCGCAGAGCGGCCTGTGATGATGAACTGCTCAGGACAGCCCGGACAGACACCACGGCAGGAGCGTGGAGACAGCAAGCACCAAACGGAACCGGACGCCCTGAAAGGCCGCTCGCGATGGTGACTCCCCGGGGAACGAAGTGGCAATTGTACGTGTTAAGTAATGAAGGCAAAGACACGGAAGCCCGTTCCATGTGATTGCATGCAGAAACGTGCTTATGCAGACACACACGAAACATGCTCCATGCGCACCTCCTGCGCACACACGGATATCCTCACCTACACGCGTGGGCACATGCACACGGAGGAGCTCGCCTGGGATTTGCGTGTTCTTCATCTTAACAAAATTTCCTATAGTGGATTTGAATTCATTCTATAATTGAAAAATATCCCCCATGCACATAAGTGTGTGTGTGTGTGTGTGAGTGTGAGTGTGTGTGAGTGCTCCATACATACTGTGAAAGTGCTGTGGTGACCATGTGTGTCACCACAAGGGCCAGCTTAGCATCACTGGGGCCCACCGGTGTCTTCGTTTTTTAAAAGCTCGCAAAACTGATAGACTGGTCACCATTGCTGGCTGGTCGTCCTCGTCAGCCTAACTCTGTCCACTCTGCTGGTCTCCTGGTCACACCCCTGAGGAGTGTGCTCTGCACCGGTCTTGTGCTCTCTGCCATGAGGGTCTTGTTGCTTTTCCTCACTGTATCTGCTGCTGTTCCTTCTCAGCTTCTCCCCCAGTTAGCTTCCATCTTCAGATGTGTTTATGTGCTCACTATGAACGAACGCTGCGTGTTTGCCTATTTCTCCGAAGCATGAATACTTGGAAAGTCCTTCTCATGGAGGGGGAGAGATGTTTGTTTTCTCCCCTGTATTTCACCTGCTTCCATGTTTTTCACATGTAAGTCTTTTCAGTGTCTCGTTACCCTAATTGCCCGTACCCACTTATTTGCATACTTGTTTATCATATATTGACTAATACTCCTATCTATGGGAAGCATTTATATTCTTCATTTGTGTATCTTGCCACCAAAGCCAGGCCTGACTAATCACTGCAATGTGATAATAGGTTTTGTCACCTCCTACACTAAGCACTTTTATAAAGAATAAATAGAAGAAGCAAAGCAGTGAGGGAAAGAGGGAGAGACAGGGTAAGGAAAGGAGGAAAAGAAAGTTTCTTGCAGTTATTTTGTTATTTTGGATAAAATTTTAGAACTATTTTGTCATGTTTGTGCTTCTCATCCTGATTTGTAAATAACCACCTGCATACTTCCAACTCCAGCGACCACCTAAACGCTTCCGTACCCCTCAGGGCGTGACACTGCTCCCCGCCTGGGTCCTGCTCCTGCCTCGTCCCTGTGTGTGTGCTGTGACACAGTGCGGCTCTGGCGTGAGTGCCCGACTGGAGCAGCACCCGCCTGGCTCACCCTGCTCTCCGCTACTCTATGCGCTCTGGGATGGTAGTGGGCGCGGATGCCGGCCCCAGCCTCGGGCCCCCTTGGGGAAGGAGGGTTTGGGTGCTCTCCTTAGTCCAGGGGTGCTGGGGAAGGGCGCTGGTTGCTGGGTTTCGGTGGCAAGGTCAAGTGCTTTGATGTTAGTGGTAAAGATTGCTGGGGAGAGGCAAATACTTTTCACCAGATTAACTACATATCTTGAGTTGATTTTAAAATTTAATGATATATGTGAATGCAATATATAATTCCCTTATAAAATTAATACATTTGGAAGTATTAATGGGGTTTCCTTTGGAACATCTAGATTCCTAATACCTAATCTATTATGTGATATAATACATTAATTGCTGTTTTGTTAAATTAGGCCACCTATTTTTTTGATAAGTCTAGTTTGATTTTGGCAGGTTTGATCTTTAATGAATTGCTGATTTGATTCATTAGCGTGTTACTCAGGAGAGTGCTGCTAGGTCTTTAGCTCTCTGAAAATCATAAATATGCAGCACAATTTTAAAAATATATTTTTACTGATATAAAGGATTGCAGCACATAATCATCAAATGATAAAATATTCAGTGCTTTCTGTCGTGGACGCTGCAGAGGGAATGGATTCTCAGAGCGGCTCCCGGTGTTGCCACCGCTTGGCTCTGGTGACCAAGGCCTCGCCTGACAGTAGGCTTCAGAGCGGAGGGGACGGAGCCGGAGCCGGTTGCTGCACAGGCTTCCGTGGCTGAGGATCTAGAGCTTCTGAGGAGGCGTGGCTGACACGGTGCTTTCGTCAGCAGGAACCCCTTCTTTGTGGTTTCCAGACGCTGGAAGAATCTTCAGTTTGTTGTGCTATTCATAAGGATAGGACACATTTTTAAACTTAATGTGTAATTCTATCTTTTCTGCATCACTTTTATGAGTCTAGGTAATCTACAAATCAAGACAATCAACCAAGTTCTGATTTTTAGCATTTACCAAGGTCCATGGTGTAAATATCTCCACTCTTGCAGCTGCAGGGCTGTACACCAGGACCCCAGGAGGCGTGGGTGTGGGCGTGGGTGTGGGTGGGGGTGCGGTGGGAGTGTGATGTGGAAGTGGGGGGCTGGGAACCTGGGGTGGGTGCAGGGGTGGGAAGAGAAGCCCAGAGGGATCCACGTGTCATCTTCCCTGAAGATGTGTGTGAGATGCACGGATTGCAGTAAAATAGTTCAGATTTTAGTACATCTTTTAAAAATATGATCTGTCCGATTTTTAGTTTATGTGACTTAGTTTTTACTGATGGCCATTTTCAGCCAGCTGATTTTTAAGCTCATGCATGCTTCCCACCTGCTGTCCCACCTGACGGCTGTGCTTCCAGCGGGGCTAAAGTCCCCCTACCCCCCCGCCATGAGATAAAATGTTTCTGAAAATTTTGATAAAAACAACAAAAACTCCTCCTTGCCTTAGAGGTGATGATTGCAGAAAAGACTTTACGACATTTTAAAAAGTTCCACTCATCATTACCGGTCACGTTAGGGTTCGTCATCTTGTATCCACCCCTTCTCTTCACCAGACAGTTGCCAGCTGCGCTGCGTACCCCCTTTACTATTTCTAAGCCCTCCTTGCGGGCTGTGGAAGGCAGCGCTGGTGCTTCCATGGAGGTGGCTGTGGTGCTGCCTACTTGCCCTCTCTACACCAGGCTGCCCCCGGTCTGCGCAGTGGCTCCATGGTTGTTTGTGACCTCAGCCTGACGCAGAGGTGGTGCTGTGGGCTCAGATTGGATCTGGACATAAGGCGGGGACAACGTAATTCTTAGGAAGGTTTCTCTGCAGTCCCTTGGATTGACCATCAGTCAGCCACGTGGTGCTCCAAGGACAGGGAAAGGTGAGGGCAGCTTGGTCCTGCAGTCCACAGGTGTCTGCTCTGCACAGTGGTGGACACATTGCTGCCAGGTGTGGGTGTGAGGAGAGCACCCCGAAGTGCACACACATCCAGGCCCACGAGGAGCAGCAGATTTGGGGAGGTGCAGAGGACACAGGTGGAGTTGGTTTGGGTCTGGCTGCTGACAAAGGACCCAGGCCAGGGTCCCACCATGCTGGAGGCTGAGAGCCAGCACCGATGTGGTCAGAACCTGGAACCTCCCAGGTCGCAGAGGGGTGTTTTCACTGCATCCATTGAGGGCTGACGAGGGGAGGCGACTCTAGGACCCCTTTTATTAGGGCATAAACCCACAACGAGGCTCTATCCCCCTCAAAGGCTTCACCTCCCAGTGCCACCTTTCTGGGTTTCAGTTTCAACTAGTGAGCAGTGGGGTCCTCAAGACTTCTCACTCCAGGGGGGAGTTAGGCTAAATATGGTGCAGCGGACAGGAAGGGTGATCCAGGAAGTGGAGTCTGATGGAGCTGGACGGAGGTGGGGAGTCAGAGGGATTTATCTGCTGGTCTCAGGAGACTAGAGTGAAACTGGTGGCCTAACCTTGTAATCCTGGCTACTTAGGAGGCTGAGGCAGCAAGGTGGAAGGGGAGGTGACCAGGCTCCTTCACCAGACCCTGTGTAAATGCTCAGCTGGATTGAGTCCACCTGATTGGCCTGGGATCCACTCTGTGGATAGATGGAGCACACTTCTGGTGTGTCTGGAGGGTTATGGGGGTATGACATAGGGTGCTGGATGAGTCCTTGGCCCCTTACCCTCTGGCACTGTTACCTGCTCTGCTTCCTGACCACTGATCTCTGAGAACTGAGCAGCTTTAGTCCGCCATGCCCTTCTACCATGATGCTCCTGCCTTGGTGCATCAGACCATGGACTGAATCCCCTTAAAACATGAGCCGAATTAAACCTCTTCTTTAAGTCATCAGTGTTGGGTATTGTGTGCAGGTACAGGAAAGCTGACTATTATTTCCTGTTTCAAAATAAAATAATAAAAAAGGCTGTGGGGCATGTAAGTCAGTATGTCCTGAGTTCAATCCAGGTACCACCAGAAAGAAAGGGAAGGGAAAGAAGTGGTTCTGGTGACTGCAGTGGATTCACCCATATCTGGCCACAAGACTCACTGAGTTCTTTACAGGTGCATGGCTGGTGCACTACGCTGAGCACTTGCTTCACAGCACTGCAGTCCAGCAGGCAGGGTCTTCCTGGGGCTGTGGACTTCCTGTGTGAAGGCCCAGTAGTGACAGGCCGTGGTGTGGGCAGTCCTGTCCTGCTGTATTGGGTGTTCCAGCTGTGTGGCCTGCAGGGGCTTCCTGAGAGCACATGTTGCCTACGGGCCTTCCACGGGCTGGTCCTCTTTGATCCCTCTGTGTCTGGTCTGTGCTGGCCCTCTCTGGGCCCCTGCTCCCCCTGCTATAGGACCTGAGAGGCCAGTGGGCCCCACTTGTATGGGGGGTTTCCAGAAGCCCTGGCATTTGGATTGTACTCATGTTATTAACAATGATGAAAACAATGTAGTTAATCAGACTCAAAGGAAAACAGCACAGGTGACTTTAAATGTTTGCAAATTCACCGGGCAATGGAAATTAAATTACTCATTCCCTTTGGCTCACTCTCTACTTCTGCAGTCCCCAGCGGCATGAGTGGACTCCTAATATATTCCTTAAACAGGTGCTGATCTTTTTTTCTTTTTCTGTTCTTTTCTTTCTTTCTTTTTTTTTTTAAAGAGCAGAATATATTTATTGAGAGAAAGAAACTTTCTGTCTGAGAGAGAGCAGCAGGGGTCCTGGGTGGGTTGCCAAAGACTGTCTTTTTCTAGGGACTCTTATAGAGCAGAACCATGAAGTGGGACAGGTCCAAGGTGGGGAGAAGTGGGAACTTGCAAGGTGGCCCTGGTTGGGGGGGACAGAGCTGCGGTCAACCAATGAGAATGCAAGTACGATCACTCAGGTAACCTTGGTTAAATCATGGGCAAATGGGGAAGTGGGCCATGCAGCAAGCGGGCATGAGGGCAGGACAGGGGTTGGGTTAGGGTCCCGGCTGTCTCGAGGCGATGGCACCTAGTTAGAACATCCCTTGTGTTTATGCTTTAGTGTGTGGTCGCCTTCCTTTCATCCTTTGTCTTGAGATCTGGCCTACAGACAGGAGGTGTCTGTCTGCTCCAAGGTTTGGGGGTATCTGGGCTTCTGCACTGGCTCCTTTGAGAGCACAGCCAAACAGGTGTGGATCTCACTTCCCAGGGGAAGGAGTGACCGGAGTTCAGTGAGGCCCAGGTGCAGCCCTGGGAAGTCACACCGCTGTTGTATCTTAGTTTTCCGTCTGCAAACCAGGAGCCTAACCAAGGCACCCTGTAAAGAGACAGCCTGAGTCCCCGCAACAAACCTCATGGTGGCCACAGGGAGGAGAGCGGGGTCTCCCACCCTAAGGCGTGGATACTCCCAGAAGCCTCTGTGTCTCCCGGAAGGCAGCCTGTGGCCTCTGACCCCAGCAGGTGGACTTGGGACACTGCCTAGTATGGACCACAGCACAGAGGTGATGTATCTGTCCCAGGTTGACTGCTGGGGACCCTGTGGATCACTGGGGGTCAGTGATGGCCTTGTATCTGCAGGGGGTGCTGGGTGACAGAGCTGCAGTGACACCCTCGTTCCTAGGGCCAGGTTATGCATGCTGTCATTGCTGGGGTGGCTCCAGGGTGGGCTCCTGTTCCAAGAGATTCAAGCTGGTCCCGACTGAAGTGACCCCAGCACTTTAAAGGAGTGTTTTGTGCTACTTTCTTCACCGCTGTATTTACTTTTGCTGCCCACATCCTGCAGTAAGCTGCACTAGGGAACAAAACCAGGAAGGCGATTTGAGGTGCGGCCTTGTCCACATGCAGCTCCCCAGAGCTGCCTGCAGGCTGGGTCCCCGGGGGAGCCCCTGCACCCCAGCAGATGCATGTTGCTCACTGTCTCCACAGCCGGCTTCTCACTCCAGGAGCCCCTGGATGCTTCTCGGAGGGGCCAGAGGTGACAGTGGCAGGAGAAGGAGGATGTGAGCCAGGTGCTCAGGGGGACAGTGTCTGCAGCATCCCTGTGCCCAGAGGGGAGCGCTGCCTGCCTGCCACCCACGACCTCACTGGGCAGTGAGCCCGCAAGCAGGCTGAGTGTCCTGGGAAAACACCCCACTTGTGACCTTGCTGGAAATAAACTGTGAGGTCCAAGGGCTTCACATCCCTCTGCGTGACTGTGGCGCCCACCACCGCTCTCCGTCTCCGTGACCTGGGCTCACTCTTCAGTGCCCAGGGTGGGTCTGCAAGTGTCTGGGTCAGTCTCAGTATAGGGGTGCTGGGAGCACCACCCTTCCTCTGCTGGCAGCCACCACCATCAGCAAGTGGAACTCCATGGGTGTTTGCTGTGACTGCTGGAACCCCTGCTCCCCTGGGGTTCCCAGCACAGAAACAGTCGCTACACAGAGAGGCGAGGAGCCTCTTCCAGGGTGGAGGGACAGTGGGCCACAGTCCCTTGTGGGTGGGTTGTGGGGGACACTCCTGCCCTCTGCTGGGTTCCAGGGTCCCCAGGAGCCGCCCCTCCTGCTGGGGTCACCGAGTGGCCTGTGACTCTGTGCTCTGGGCCCCTCTTGCACCCTCTTTGTGAAGACGGCCCTGAGCGTCCCGTTGTCCCCACCCGCTGCACCTTGCTGCCATGGATCAGGCCAGATGCCAGTGTTGGCTGGGCCTGGCTGCCAATCTATAACATTCTTGGCCATGATTAATCTGATAAATAATAAATATATCAATCTAGTCTTTTAGACAAGGACAAATTCTTACCAGCAGGGAGGCAGGAGGCCTCTTTTACAGCTGCCTGTAGTGCTGGGATTAATTATTTAATGCTTAATTCTTTGGGAAATGAGAAAGTTTTGATTAATGCTGTCCAGTGTCGTTCCTTGCTTGTTTGATATGTGTCAGATAATTTTTCCCGGCAGTCACTGGGAAGCAGCCAGAGGCTACTGTCATGGGCTCAGACTCCGACTTTCCAGAGATTAATCAAAGTGAAAATTTAGAGGACTGCACCGGCAGTCCCACCGAAATAACCTTCGGGGTAAATCTCGCCCCTTTTGGAACTCAGGCCTCAGGGTGTTGGTAGGAAGCCTCCCTCTGCAGGGCCGTGAGAGTTGTTTGGGTTGTGGTGGCTTTTGTAGCTCCCCGGCAGCCCTGCAGGTGGGATGAGCTGTCTGGGGCGAGCTTTCTCCCTGTGACTGATGCCAAAGCTCCAAGGCTGTTGCTGGGACCCCTTCTGCAGAGCCTCTGCCCCTCCCGGAGCCCAGCCCAGTGTGGAAACAGCTCCCTGACCCTCGCCCGCTCTGCGCACCACCAGGTGCCCAAGCCTGAGTCACAGAGGAGGTCAGAGAGAGTGCCGCCTCCCTCTAGACCATCCCCAGCCACCGGCTCTCACAGCCCAATTCCCTCTGCCCTTTATTTCCTGTCTTCACTCTGTCGGTGTCTTTGAAGGCAGTGGCCGGGAGCTCAGACCAGCCAGCCAGGCAGGTGAGGAGTCAGAGGGAAGTGGGTGGGTCCCGAGGAGCCTGGGGTGGGCTGGGCCTCTGCACTCCCAGCTGCAGGAGAGGTCTCTGCCTCCTGGGCTCTGAGAGCTCCTAGGTGCTGTGTGTCCCCTGGCCTGAAACACTGGGCTCTGCAGCTTTGCCTGTCTGCCAGGGCCACAGCCCCAGAGGAGGTCCCGCCCCGCCCTGCACCCTGCAAACCCCGTGAAGCTGGGCTTCTCCTCAAGAAGGGCAGGAGGCTGCCATCAGAGCTATGCTCATGGGGACAAGGGGGACCCACAGTTCCGGTAAATCCACATGTGTGATCCTCAGCAAGCAGAAACAGCCAGCCTCAAACTGAGATCTGCAGTTGGGTGCCCGCCTCAATGGGGAAACCATAGACACCCCACACTGGGGAGAAAGAAGGACCAGGTGCTGGGGAGAGGAGAGATGTGACCAGCTTAGAGACCCCACAAAGGAACCAGGGAAAAACTAGGAAAGTAGGACATTTGATGTCTTTTTCAACTTTTAACTCCCAGGGGAGCTTTGGTGACCCATCACTCAGTGTGGTTCATACAGAAGAAAAGGATGAAGGCCAGGCGGTGCCCCTGCCTTCCTGGCCCAGGGTGTCACCTGTTGGAAGGAAGGAGGGAACCTGAGGGAGCCTCTGCACCTCCCCACACCCCAGGGCTGTGTAGGTCTCCTGTGGGTGGTGCTGCATTCTCTCTCCCGCTAACCCCAGCCAGCCCACAGATGAACCCACCTGGTGAGTGGTGAGTGGTGAGTGGTGAGTGGAGAGAGTTCTCCAGGGCCAGGAGGTGGGGACGTGCATCTGGGTGGAAGCTGCCGCTGCCGAGGGCTGTCACAGAGTCCTTGCAGCTGCTGGCCTCCAGCGGGCCGGGTTGCTGCCAAGGGCTGTTTTCCCTGGTGCCTGCTTCCGGAAACACAGGAACAGTTCTTTAACCTCATGAGCTCTTGGAATTTGACCAAGCTTTGACCACGCTGTAGCCCTTCTGGCCAGCAGAAATGCACAGGCTTGAGAGCTGCTTTTGCAGTTTTGTGCTTTCAGTGTAGCAGGAGTGCAGGGTGGCACTTGAGGTGTGAGAAGGTGGAGGTGAGTGGGCACCCTGGCATCTGTCCTGCAGCTGCAGCCAGGCCTGCCGAGCCACTGTCCTCCAGGCTCTCCCAGATGGACTGGAGCCCCCACCCTGAAGGCTCCTCACAGGCTTGGTCACTGGCACAGGATGGACACTCGGCAGTGTGGACAGTGCAGATGCTGGACACTTCGTGTATGTTTCTGGTCTAGGGGTCTCCACTGGGCTGGCACAGCGACTCTAGGTCTGCAGACCTCATGCCAGTTGGTCCCCAGGTCACCAGCCAGGGGTGGGCTGAGAGCAGTGTTGCCCCATGCTAAGGACCAAGGGCCCCAGGAGAGCTGGTGAACTTGGGTCCAAGGTGCTGCCCCTACGGGGAAAATCCTTGTTGCAGGCAGTTTCGTGGTCTCCTAACATCATGGGTCCTCACTGCCTGGCTTTTGCCCTCTGCCTTTGGAAGCCAGGCTGCCCCTCCCCTCAAGCTGAGCACCTTTCATGGGACTCTGCTGGCACCAGGGGTCCCAGGTCTCGGGACAGGACTGAGGTGTCTGGAGTGGGGTCTGCACACCCTTAAGGAGCCTCAGGAGGGGAATCTGTTTAGAGAATTTGTATTTTCTACTGCTTTCTTGTTGAACTTATTTGCATTTTAAATAATTAAAACATTAAAACTGAAAAATTTATAAATGAGAACTGCTAAAAGAACCCACCTGGCAGACAATAGAGAAGAAATGGTCGCCCCCCCAGGGTTGCTTTAATGTCCTATCTGTCACTCTCCCGGAGGGGTTTCCATGGCACTGCCAGCCCTCCCGGCTTCTGGGGCCAGGCACATGGCAGCATGGACACAGCACATACAGTCATGGGACTGCCACACACACACACGTGCCGCTTCTTCACCTCCAGTCCTGGCCACTCACAGCCACTGAGGAGCGTGCAGGACGGGACCTCTTCATGTCACCAACCCAAATGGAATCCTGCTCCCCAGCCCCTGGCGCCCTCTGTGCCCCTGTCCACCACTCTCCTAAAGTTCATGCGAGGAAGAGGTGGTGGCATGGCCAGCGGGCAGGGGAGTGACAGGCACTTGGTCCAGTGTGGCTCTGCCTGGTTGTAACAAGCGTTGGGACATTAGGAGCCACAAAAGCCGGGCTGGCCGTGTCATCAATCACCGCGCTGACAGCCCTTCAGTTTGTTTGTTCCACTCTGCATAATAAGTGATTGGATCAGGTTTAATTAGATATTGGGTAATCAATCATTGCCAACGAGGCCACTCAGCTTGGGACTGCAAGGGGAAGGGAGGAGAAAAACAACGCAGGCTCATCTCTTGTGCCATGGACGCACGAGAGGGATGGAGACGTCTGCTGCTCGGAAGCGGGCAAGGCGCATGTGCGCCACGCTTCCTGGGCAGCACCTGGGTGACATTTTACTTTCGCGCATAATTACTTTTCAATATAATATAATACGCAGACCCCAGGGAGGAAGGAAAAGCAATTAAATTACTCACTGGGCCTGCCTTCTGTGCCACCCCAGCAGCGGCCAGGAAGCCGGCCCTCCGAGGCAGGCATCTGGGCTGAGGTCTGGGTCCAGGGTGGGCGTCTAGGCCTCTAGGGTCCCACTATGCCGGCGGGAGCCACAGGAGAGCCGGCGGGGGCTCAGCCGTCAACCCTAGCACCTCTGGCCGGGCTTCGCTCTTTAGTTTCGGGAGCCGACTCTCCCTGCTGCTCTGGAGATCCGCGAGGTAATTGACCCCGACAGCAGGTTACTTACGTATTTATTTATGTGAAGCCTCCATTTAACCTCATGGGCAGAAATAACAGGGAGCGTCATAGACTTCATTATTGGGAGTCGAAGGTCACGTCAAGTCTCTGGTGCATCTCATTAGACGCAAAGGCCAGGGGCCCGAGATGGACCTGGGCCCTCAGAGTATGTGTGAAGGGTCAGCAGCCCACCCCCAGGGCCCCACGGCACCTTGTACCTCCAGAGTGTCTTTGTGCCCTAGCCCTCCGACACTGAGCACAAAGGGAGGCGAGGTGGGCACACCCGCTACTGCCGGTGATCATAACTTTGCAGGTAGCACCCTGCACCCATGGTGAGGTGCCCACCCCTCACCTGGAGGCCAGGTGTGGGGTGTCAGGGGGAAGCGGAGGGTCCCGTGGTTTGTGGACGTTTTGGATGGATAAATGGGTGGTGGATGATGGATGGATGAGTGAGCGCATGTGTGTGTGGGTGGGAGGGTGAATGGTTAGGTGGATACGCGGCGGGTGGAGGGATGGATGGAGGGGTGGGTGGGTGTGTGAATGCTTGTATGCACGGGTACATGGATGTGTGAGCGTGCTGAGCGGGTAGGTGGGTAGATAGATGGGGTGCACCGATGAACAGATGCTGCCAGCTTTGTGGGAGCTGGGTTCACCATTCTTACAACACTTTTTCGGTGGAGTTGTGCTCTGAGACCCAGTGACCAGTGGAGAGAAGGGAGCATGCCCCACCCAGGCACACGAGTGTCCTCCTTTCAGAGAAAAGACAAATGTTTCCTTTTGAGGAGTCAATTCCAATGTAGTTTTTAAAATGATCGCTGGTTTTGAGTTTTCAGATTCCAGCCGCTGACTGGAGGCCGAGGGACAGGTTATCAGACAGTGGGGCACAAAGAAACACCTCAGCCCGCAGCACTGCCACGTGCTGCATGGTGACTAACGTCGGCAGCAGGTGCTCCATCCCCTGGGGAGCTGGCACCCCGAGTCCTCCCTGGCTAACTCGCCCTGGCCGACCCCTGACAGAGCCCCATGTCTCTGCCCCCTCCTGGGGCTACAGGGTGCCCCACACTGCCCGTCTTCCTGAGGGCAGACCACCTGGTGACCTGGGCCTGGTTTTGGAGCTGCTCAGCCAGGTGACCTTGGGGAAGCAGGACTCAGAGGGCCAGGCATCTGAAGACAGCGTCCGTGCACCAGGGCTCAGGTGTGTGTCCAGGCAGTGGCTGCCCGGAGTGTGGGCTGGCCGCTCTCCCTGGAATGGGAGTGCCGTGGAGCTGGTCTCAGGCTGGGCTGGGGGTCACAGCTGGCCTTGCCCTCTGGTGCAGGAAGGGCCTGAGCCAGGCCCTCACTGAGCAGTGTGGGGTGGGTAAAGCCCGTGGGAAAGGCGGGGTCAGGGGCTGTGCAGCAGGGGAGCACAGGGCCGCTCTGCTCTGTGACTGTGGCCCTGAGCTCCTGCAGGCCCAGTGCAGTGGCCCCTCCACAGCAGCGTGGGTCCCTGGGACGCACCGGGACTCAGGTGAGAAGAGCGCCGGTCCGGGGCCTCTGCCCCCGGCCTTCCGGTCGTCTGCTTGGCTTTCACGCTCCTTGTCAGCCGTGTGGCAGAAGCGCTCTTCTGTCTGTCTGCCAGGCTCATCTTCCTCAATCCTGGATTGGCCTGGCGGCCCCAATGCTGTGCCCGAAGCTCTTGTTCTGCAGTGTGGCGACCACAGAAATGGAGCGCGGGGACTTGGCGGCTTCCTCCTGAGATGGGAGGCCCCGCCCCACACTTGCTCTGGCTCCGGGACTCAGTGCCTCTGGCTTCTGCATTCCCCCAGGAGAGAGGGAGGCGGCTGGGCCGAGGGCGTGGGGAGCTGGGCTGCGAGGCCCCTGCCCAGGACTTTGCTGGAGAGCGAGGCTGCACTCGCTCTGCCTGACGTCAGGGCTCACTCCACGTGTGTCCCGCCCCTTCCCCTCCCCAGGATGTGGCGTGGAGGACGACATTAAGGGAAAGAGCCCTGACGGGGCCACAGAGGGAGGGGTGGAGGTGGAGGAGGAGGTGGTCCCAGTTCATGACGGAAGCAGTTCTGCCAGGCTGGGAGGGACCTGCTATGCCCAGGGCTGTTGCCTGGTGGAAGCACGGGCAGAGCTGTGCGGGCAGCCAGGCCACCTTCCCTTTGTGCAGTGCCTGCCATCAGGTTGAAGGGTTGGTGCAGAACCCATCACAGTGGAAGTCCCCAGGACAGGCTTCTTCCTGCCCTGCCCCGGCCACCCTGCGGTGCTGGCACTTCCAGGGCTGCAGACCCCAGGAGGGGCATCACCTGCTGAGCAGGGCAGAGCATGGAGACAGCCTGGGGACAGGGCTTCTTGAGCCCTGGGTGGTGTTTGCAGCGCTGGAGCAGGAGCCCGTACTGCTTAGGAGCCATGGTGTAGAGTCCAGCAGTCCCGAGGAGGCCTCTCAGGAGGAGCGGAAGGAGGCATGAGGGTCGGACAGGCTGGACTTGGGCAGTGATGGCAGGACTGTCCCTTGCTCTTGGATGGGAAGTTACAACACATCAAAGGTGCCATGCTGGAAACTCCCCAGGGCCACACCCAGCTGCCAGCAGGGAGTCAGCTCTCACACCACCAAGAGTTTGCAGTTGAAGGAGGACAGGAAGGGGTCCAGGTGTCCGCTGCCCCCATGGCCAGTTTTTCAGGAAAGACAAGACACAGTGCAAGGCCTGGAGTTAGGAGGTTGGGAGCCTGGGGTTCCTCGTACCTGTGGAGACAGGCTCCCGAGCTTGGCCACAGGCTTGGGAGGTGTCCTGAGGACAGCCCCGTAGTGGGCAGGCTGCGACGTCCCCCACAGGTGTCCAATCTGTGGGAGCCAGGGGCCGGACAGGCCAGCTCTCAGAAGGCCCCGTGCTGTCCCTGTCCAGCGGATCTCTGGTGCCTGGTGACACGGAGGATATTTTACTGCAGCATGGGGAGAAGCAAGGGCCCAGAGCCGCAGGATTGTCCAAGGCAATGGTTTGATTTTAATGTCCCTAAAAAATGATTTTGGCCTACTCTCAAGAAAGAAATTTAGAAAAACAAACTTGAAGAGAGCTTTTCCCAGGCCCTGTCACCTGGGGGAGGGTGCACTGTGGCCTCAGACCTGATGGGAGACGACAGAATGGTGCCACCAGGGTGGCACCCAGGTGCAAAAGTCGGTGAGCTGGGCTGGGGCACACGTACCTCCTCAGCCTGAGGGTGCCCTGACAGGGTGTGGCTCACTGGGGACAGCCCTGGAGCTGCTGGGGCGCGTGGCATGGGAAGCTGAGTGGTCTTTATTCTCCTAAGTGTCGGACATGGCACAGTGACGTATGCCACTGGGAAATTCCACGCTTCTGCACGATGTGCATGCGAGTCCTGGGTTCGCCTGGGTGAGCTATGGACACCCGAGGGGGCTGACCGCTTCACTCAGCCCAGCGTAGCTTTTCATGTGTGTAATAAAAAGCTAAGTCTGTCCAGAGGTCATTGTGGATTACGATGCAGTTAAAGTCCCGCCTGCCCCTGCCTCGTGTCGGCCTGGTGACCACGAGAACCAAGCTGACTCCCATTCCCCAGGTTACAGGCAACTTCATGTGTGGAGCCCTGTGCATGCTTCATGTTCACAAGCATGTGCACACGTATGTGACGGTGTGTGAGTGTATGTGTGCATGCATGCCTGTGTGTGTAGTTCTGAGTGGGTTTGGGCTGGTTTTTTGGTGGGGGAAGTACTGGGGATTGAACCCAAGGTTTCCCCACTGAGCCAGGTCCCAGCACTTCTTATTTTTTATGTTGACAGAGTCTTCCTAAGTCACTAAGTTGCTCAGGCTGAGTTCTAACTTTGGATTCTCCTGCCTCAGCCTCCCAGGGTGTACCACCATGCTCAATGAGCAGTCTTATGACACATATGGAGTCCTCTGCAGCAGAGGGTCCATACAGAGCTGTGATATCCTGAGGGTGCCCAGGCCACCTGCTGAGCTCACTCCCCCTCCTGATTCCTCTGTAGTGTTGGCAACATCTGATTCTCCTGTCACCTTGAGGAAGTGGACTGGTAGTCAGATGTGGATCCCCCACAGAAGGACTGCCTTGGGTCTGTTCCTCCCCTAAACAAGCAGTGTCCATGGCATGGGAGGACCACAGTCAGAGGTCAGCCACCGAAGGTCCTCCAGGCCAGCCCAGTTTGGGGCTCTAGGACCAAGTGCCTGCGGACCTCCCTGTGCAGGTCCTGGGAACAGATGCTTCCCCTTCTCAGGATAAATACTTGGGGCCAGTTTCGGGCTGGGGGATGGGCCAGCTGGACCAGAGTCCTGAGACTTTCTCAGGAAGCCAACCACTCACCCCACCTGGAGGAGTCCAGCTTCCCCACTCCCGCCCAGCATGGCTAGCTGTCCTGCCTTTCCTTTGATCAAGTATTTTGACATTAAAATGATTTGGAAAAGGTAAAAATTACATGCATGTTAAATTTGGATCTCTGCTTCTTTTTTAAAGGGAGGGTCCCAGTGAAACAAAGCCCCCACGTGCATTCAGTTAGGTAAGGGCTCTCTCTGCTGACCATGACAGGTTCACCCCGGCTGGGGAAACATAAACCAGAGTCCTGCTGCTTAAGGGAAGAGTGTGTAACCACTTTTCACTCTCTGTGGAGGACAGGAGTTCCCTTCTGGGAGTGACCTTGGCTCTTGAGTCCAGTCCTCTTGGGCAGCTCAGGCCCACGAGGCTGGAAGGTGCAAGGCTGGGAGAGAGGTAGTCCCCAGCTGGCACCTGCCATGTGGTTATACCCATCAGAGGGTGTCCAGGACCGAGGAAGCTCCATCCCACACAGGGAACAGGGAACCCTGGCTGGGGCCAAGAGCAGGGACCCAAGGGCCACCCGCCTTCTTCCCACACCTGCCACCCACTGGCCTCTGGAATTAGAGACCTGGGCCCACCAGGTGGGCTTCATAGGCCCCAAGCATTCACAAGTTCTTCTTCAGTCTGTTGGCAGATGTCCTCATGCTGGGGATAGTGCTGTGACTCAGTGCCACATAGTGGCCTTTGGATGTGGTTCAGGGCTCTGCTCTGGAGACAGATGGACCAACAAACTTCTGTCTAACAACAGCCCACAGCAGTGACAGAGGATCTACAGGGAGCGTTTTCCCATGTCCCATTCACCCTGCACAGAAGGTGTCAGCTGGGGCTGCGTCACCCAGGAGGACTGTGGCTGGGGACCTTCAGGACGGCTGCCAGCCCGTTTGGTCAGGGGTGAAATGTGCCTAGGTAACAACATCTTGCTGTCCCTGCTTCTCAGGGACGGTCATTACAAGTGAAGCAGGGCACAGAAGGCCCCGAAGACCCAAGGTCTCCGAAGGCACGAGAGATGGGCACATTTGGGGCTTGTAGAGAGCAACACCCGCCCATGTTTGCCCTTCAGGCCTTGTGGAGCCTGTTCCCAGGAGGATTTGTCAGTATGAAGCCAGGGATGCCTTGCTCAGGGGCCCGGAGAAGACGTCTCCCTGCTACCCCTTGGAGGAGGGAAGGGCTCATTGGACAGCAGGGGAGACGGAGGAGCGGTGAGCACTGAGCCTCTGTCTTTAGCGCTTGGCATTTTCTTCCTTCCTTTCTTCTTTCCTTTAATAATGCATGGACATGAAGAGCTTGGGCGAGTCAGACAGATCGTGGGCACAGAGAGCTGACTGTCTGGGGAGGTACGGCCACCAGCCGGGGACACGTGGGGAGCACGTCCACACTGCCACCACACAGCTGGGACCCAGGCACTGCACCCCGCTGGTCCCTGGAGGGCACAGTACAAGGGCAGCACCATGTGGCCTGCAGTGCTGCTGTGCGGGGCTCAGGAGCTTGGGCCGGGCCAGGACACAGGCCTCCTGCACTGGACAGGCCACGGGCTGCTCCAGCTCACCTGGCCAGGGGTTTCTCACCCCTAACCCAGGCGGAAATCATTTTGCTGTGGTTTCACTTGTTCTGTGGCTTCTGTCATCCTAACAGGAAGGTAGGTGAGGCGAAGCTTGGAAACGATCGCCGTGACTGGGGCTCAGTGATAGCAGCCACCTGGCTTGTGTCGAAGGAGCTCCATAGGGTTTAGCAGTTTATTTGGGTAAAGAACATTGCCTCAGCCAAGGAACCAGGAGAGGTCCAGAGAGCTCCGCCCAGCAGGATGGAGGACTACGCGGCCTCAGCAGAGACTGGTGCAGGGGTGACTGGGCTGTGGGGCTGACCGGAACCTGGCTGCTGCGATTGGCTGACACAGGGCTGCTGCGATTGGCTGACACAGGGCTGCTGCGATTGGCTGACACAGGGCTGCTGCGATTGGCTGACACAGGGCTGCTACGATTGGCTGGCACTGGGCTACTTGTTCCCAAAGCACACTCTGAGGTTGCAGTTGTTTATCCGCAAAGGTTCAGACATTTGCAGGTAGCATCAGGCTGACTGATTTACACCTGGGGTGGAGAGGCGGTCACCCTCAGGGTCCTCTTGCGGCACCTGCGGGTCCCTTCCCAAGCCCGAGGCACAGAGATGGTTTTTGTGAGACGCCTCCCTAACCGCCTCGGGTGCAGAGGCTGTGGGTGAGACCTGAAATGTCTCCCAAGTCACTGTGTCCAGAGGTGGGGACTCCTCAGAGCATCACCCACGACAAGTTCACTGCTGATGCGCTGCTGGGGAGTGGGGCCGTGGAGGCCATGACTGGGCCTGGTCAGTGTCCCTGTCCTCAGCTCATCCCTTCTCTCTCTGCTGCTGGCTGCCCCTCCACACGCAGCTGTCCTGCACCATGCACCTGTGCCCTGCGGTGTGGCCTCGGAGCCACTGACCAGCACTGGAAGGTGGACCCTGATGAACCTCCCCTCCTCTAAACTGTAGGTGTCAGGGTGCTGGGTTCAGTCAGGTGGAAAGTGACTTGGACAGGAGGCGAGGTGCCAGGGCCTATGGCCTCCGGTGCATCCTGTGCTCTGTGGTGAGGAGGGGCCTCTCTTCACAGGGGACCCTGGCAAGTGCCACTTCGGTTGGAAGTGCCACTGTGGAGCCACCTGGCCGGCAGTGGAGCTCCTCAGTCACTACCATGCTGCAGCTCTGGGTCCTTGTCACCTTTCTTTTTGAGCACAGGAAAGATCTGGAAGTCAAGGTGAGAGCATTCCCTAAGCTCTCCACGTGGCCTTGCCACGGACCTCATGTGTGCATGCATGCGCGCGCGCGTGTGTGTGTGTGTGTTAGAGAGAGTGAGATCAAGAGAGAGAGACAGAGGGGGAGAGAGAGAGAGAGAGAGAGAGAGAGAGAGAGAGAGAGAGAGAGTGCAGACAGGACACAGATGGGGCCTCGCTGACTCGATCAATGGCTGAAGGCAGGGTCACCCGAGGCTCCAGAGAAGCCGTGCCACCCTGATCCCACCAGCCCAGGGCATGTCAGTGCCACCTGCCCTCCCCTTTGTTTCTTACCATTCTTCCCCAGGCTGTGTGGCCTGACAACTTTCTACCCTGACTTGTATTGTTCTGGGACTACAGGTAACCCAGAGAGGGTTCAGGTGTCTGGGAGCATCACACGGGTGGATGAAACCCCACAACTCTATGGAAGGCACTTGGCATCCAGGGACTCAGCACCACAGGGCCCTGACCCCTCTTGTGGATGCCACTACCTGGCCAGAGACCCTGCTCCCCAGTGTCCCTGATGACCGTGGCTTCCCGGACGCGGGACAGAGACTGCCTGTACCCTGAGCTGCGGTTTGGTTTTGCCCGTTGGCCCTCACGGAGGAAGGCGGAGGGCGGAGAGCGGCTTTCACCGTGTGAACTGTGTGATTCTGTGTGCCTGGTCTTCTGCCCGAGGACCCTCCCGCCCTCCCACGCTGTTCCCCGAGTCACTGTGTTCCTGCAGACAGTTGGGGGCCAGAAGCGGTGATGAGTGCACAGCCGGCGAGTCCTGGCCCAGGGCGCCAAGCCTGAGCCGAGTTTCTCCAGCGTCCAGGGTCTGGAGATGTCTCCTGCAGGGGCCCAGTGCGTCCTGGAGATGGGGGGCTGCGGCTCCCGAGGGTGCTGGCCTGGCTCCCGGAAGGGCCGGTGCAGGGACCGAGCAGGTGTGCTGTGCTCAGGTGCGTCGCACACCTGGCGTTGCATCTCCTCTGCTTGGCAGGGCTGAGGCGTCTGCTGCGAAGTGCGCTACCTATGGTCTGTGGCCCGGGCAGCAAGTGGGGCTCGGCCTTCTCTTCCTGTCCACCCCCAGCTCAGGGCTGTGAGTTCATGTGGGGAGGATGAGTCTGTGTCCAGTTGGTCACTGGAGAGGAACAGGTTGCCCAGGGTCAGGGCCAGGGCTCCTGAGGCAGCGGCAAGGGATGGCCACGTCTCTGGACCACAGGCGCGTGTGGCCGGCGTGTGAAGACAGTGCAGCCCCTGAGGACAATTGCTTGGGACTCGGGGCCACATGCCTGAGCTCCTACCCCTTCCTTCCTGGTGGGTATTGTCCTCTGGGTGGCTTTTCCTTGATCTCCAGGCAGGCACATTTCAATGCCATAGCAGGGGCCTGTGACTGGCTTTGGGGCAGAGCACCCCCAGGTACCAAGGAGGCAGCAGCAGCAGCGCCCACTGGCTGGGCCTTGTCCTGGGAGGTTCGTCTTCCTGTCTCCAAGGCTCAGGGGCAAAGCAGCGTCAGTTTGCCTTGCAGAGAGAGGCTTTAGCCAGAGACTCCCAAGTGGCACCTCTGTTGCCCCATTTTAAATAAGACTTGGCTAGGGTTGGGCGGGACGGAGAGGGAGGCAGGGCCCTCCTTGAAGGGTTTTCTGGGACACAGGAGACCAGAGTGGTGCAAGTTAGTGCTGGGACCTGTCCACTACTATACCAGGACTGACTTAGAGAAATTTTTGTGAGTCTGAAAGTAGGTCTGCTGAGACCTCGTGTTGGTTTTAAATGCCATTTAAACTATTGACTTGTCCATTGGTGCAACTACTGCTGAGAAAATCCCCGAACTTGTCAGCAGCAGAAATGCACATGTGTTGGTTCCTGATGGAGCTACGTCCTGCTCTGGGTGTGGTTTTGCTAACTGAAGCCACAGGAAAGCCTTTTTCTCTCTCTTGTCAGCCTGGGCATGGACACAGGCTCACCCCGCCACCCTGGGAAAGCACAAAGCCCGGTTCTTTTCATTTACCTAGGGAGAAATGGCAGGCATTGCTACTGCGATTTTTTCCCTGTGCAGGAACAAATACTGGCTTATTTTGCCTATAAATTGCTGCACTTTAAATGCCAGCAAATACATTCCTTAGGACTTCAGACTTTTTCACATTAAGTGATCCTGTGTGCATTTTGTATGCAGGGCGGACCCTCCTTGGACCGGCCCACCCTGGGGAGGATGACCATGTGTGTCCTCTGGGTCCTGTGCCCGTGCCATACACCTTGCAGAAGGGAGACTCTGGGATGTCTGGGTGAGTCTCCAGTAAAGGAAGCAACTTACAAACCAACCCTTACAAAAAAAGCATTTTACAAACATTTGGGGTGGGTGCCAGTTTCATTTGCTTGGTAATATTTAAAGGCCAGCCCCTCTCCTGTCACTGTTTGCAGCCTAAGCTAGCTCAATCTGCGTTCCAGTGCAGGAGTGCCCTGCAGATGCTGCTATTCCGGGTGCACTGTGCCCTCCCTGTCCCCACTACTCAGACACACACTCTACCCAACAAGGGCGTGGGGCTCAGATGATGGACCTGCTGGGAGGGATTTCACCTGCTCCGGCTGCTCCCATGTGCTGACCAGTGCAGCGGGGCACCGTCTGGCTTCCAGAGCCTTCCTGGCTCATCCTTCAGGTGGCTCCTCACATGGCCAAATGGTCCTAGCGCCTGCTGCTTCAGGGCTGTCTGTGGGGCTGTCTCCAGCCAAGCCCGCCACCTCTCCATGTTCGATCCCACGGCTGCCCTGCACTGTGCATGACCAGTGTGGGTATAGAGTTTTGAAAGAGAATTCACACGAGCCATTCCCTCAAAGAGCTGGCTGCATCACCCTCCTCAGGGGGAACCACCCGACCCTCATCACAGAAGCATGCAGGCTCTACTCAGCATGCTGTGGTAGGAGGCAGGGGGCGAGGGAGCACCAGCCACATGGGACCAGCTGGGTTGCCCAGCTGTGTGAGGGTGGAGAGGGGGAAGGGGCCGGAGGAGCCTGCTGGGCGTGGAGGAGCCATGGTGACTTCTTGATTGGTTCGGGGCTGGTCCAGGGCCCGGCCCACAGCAGCCTGAGGTCAGGTCTGCTGTTCTCGGGGACTGGGGAGCAGCACCCTGGGGGCTGAGACAGGATGGCGTGGAGGGGGTAGGTGAGGCTCTGCCAGTGCCTGGGTGGGGCTGAGTCCAGCTGGGGCTGTGGCTCCAACCAGTCTGTGTGCCTGTGTGACCCGTGGCCACATGTGTGGGCAGGACCCTGCCACCAGAGCCCGGAGTCTGTGACCATGTGCTGCTGGTCAGCTCAGGTGCCGAGGGTGATACCCAGGAATGGACAGCTGTGACCACGACACAGTAGACCGCAGGGGAGTTAGCAAGGCCTGAATGCCGAGGTGGCTGGTGACCCTTAGGGCTGGGTGAACTTCACAGAGGCCATACCAGGGTGGCCACCAAGAGCAATTCAGTCCCCTCGCTCGTTTTTGATTTGCGAGGCCCTGATGAAATCCCACATCTCCACATGCGAATTTCTTTCTAAAAATGGACTGTTGTAATCACACGTTAAATATGATTCAAATCTGCCGGGAACTGTAACTCAATAAGCATGAAAAAATTAATGAAAAGCTTAATTATTATAATAATACCATTAAAATCTAATAAAGAAGAAAAAAGTTAACTTCATTTTATTTTAGCCTGGGTATCTAATATCTTTTTCCTCCCTTTAGCAGAACTGTAATTAATTTAGACTCAGGTTTCCACAAAAGCTTAAATCATATGCCATAGTGCTTGAAAATGTTCAGCGGTGTGGTGCTGGTGTGGGCGGAGCTGGGGTGTGGTCCAGGACCCAAGGTGCTGGTGGAGCCCAGCTTCACACTGTCGGCTCAGGCCCATCTGGTGCTGCCCGGGCTCGGGGCCCAGAGCAGACATTTCAGCTGAGGTTAGCATTCAGGAAGAGCGAGGCACGCAGAGACTCGGAGGCTGCCTCTGCCCCGTCACGAACAGACTCTCGAGAAACCTTGCAGTCCACGGTCCAGGGTTAACATTTCCAGCTTCATTTTTTTTCTTTTTTTAAAGCTTTATTTAAAGAGGAAAAAAAAGCAAAACAGAAAAAAAAGGTAGAAACAATACAGAATTCCAAAAGAAAAAAAAAACACTAAGAAATCACTGGTTGATAAATTACATACTGTCATCTTGGAAATAGTTGTTTAAGTTACAAAATTAAAGCATATAAAGTGGACATTCAAACAGTGAGACTGCAAACAGTTCTGAGGCAGTATTTCATACACGGGTTATAGTCACTGCCATAAGAAGATCTGTACTATATTGCTTATTCATAGTTCTCATTCATATACTGTCATAAAAATATACCACCAGACTTTTAGATAGCCTTCTAAGCTAGTGGTTGCCAAAGCAGGAACACAACATTCACTGGGTTACCTGAAAGATTAAAACCATTTTTAAACTTCTTCTATATTATCTATAGTTCTGTATGTATTTTACAACATATATAACATCGCCACCATAATTCACAAATGATTTACAAATACACACACTCAAATTGATCACTTACATTTTTTTAGTGAGTTAGCATGCAAATAAGTTTGGAGACTCATGCTCCATGTATTAAAACTAAACTTATAATCAAGTAAAGCTTCAACATTCTATGCCTGAAAGCAGATTATGGCTGGAGGTAAAGCCTCTCACAAGCCTGGGTAGGTCTGGGTACAGAATGAAATAAGGCCCATAGATTTGGGCAGGCAATTTTCACTGCTTTTCTCTCTCATGCATCTTCAGTGAAGCAGCTTCTAGAGACAATTGGCCTACTGGCCACCTATTGTAGGCAGGAAAAATTACTTAATACTTAAAGTGAAGCTCAGCATAACAGAAAAAAAGCAAAACATTGGAGCAATACAAAGGCATAGCAAATATGTAATCTCAATTTTTATGAGACCTCTGTAAATTCCAATTAAATTGCAAATATAGTAATACAATGAAAAAGTCCTAACTGTTCAAATGTATCCCAGTATAGTGCAAGGCATATAGACAATGAAGCTAATTCAAACTGCAGCTCTGTCACCTAAATTATGTCTTTGAATTTCAATATCCTTTGCTACAGAAAAGGAGTAATACCTCCTTTAATAGTTCATACCTTAAATGTCTCCCAAAGCCTCATACATCCCACCTGCTTCTGGGAGTGGCTGTATTACGAATGTGTGGTACTAGATTAAAGGTGTGATAACTGGATTAGTCTACTGGTTGCCTTCACATAGTTGTGAGTGTGGATAATAGGAAGGCCAACCCTGGGTTTGTGTGGCACCAACCAATAGGCTTTTAGTCTAGATGGCATAAAAGGGAAAGGGAGGCTTGCTGCTTTCTGCTTTTTGCCTCCTCTGCCATGCTGTCCTTCCTTGGAGTCAGCTGACTTTGGATTGAAACTACTACAAACTATGAGCTGAAATAAATCTTTCCTCCTTTAACTCGTGGATGTCAGGTATTTTATTCCAACAATGGAACTAAGTAACTACGACACTTTCTTCATAGGACAGTCATGAGGATTAAATTAAATAACAAATATATTAATGTAGCAGGAGATGCTTAACTAATTAATGGTTTACCGTAAGCATCACTCAGGCAGAGTGCTTCGTGTACTGACTACCTGGTCCAGCAGGTGTCATTTCAAGCATTTGATACTTAGTTGCATGAGATACACTCCTACATCTGCTTGTTTTATCAACTAATTTTTGCATACTTTTTAAATTTAGGACATTGAATTCACCCATGACATTTGTTTCTAGTGAAATCTAGTAAGCTCTAATTTTATTTATGAAAAATACCTATAATTTTGTGCTACAATGTATAAAAATTCTTATCATAAGTACATTAGATGTAACTCTTATACTTTCCAAAACTCAGTGATATTCCTTTACGGTACAAAGCATACATGCTTGGGACATTAAAAGTGAGTAGGAAGAAAGTGCCAAAAGATCTGTAAAAGAAAAAAGCTGAAAAAGGGAAAAATGTTAGCATATCAGAGAGGAAAAGCCTGTTATGAAATAAAAATGCCACTCACAGGAAAAAAGGAAAAGCCAGCACGACAGTGTAAAGTATATCGTTCAAAGAAAAACAATATTGCAAATAAAAAATTTGGAATGAAGCTAGGTAGTACTGGCCAAGTTGTAACACTGCATTGTATGCTAAATGTTGTGTACTAAATGCACTATACACAGAAAAATTATTCAATTAATTTGCAAAGTTGTTTTTATATCTCCTCCTACAATAAAAATTAACAAAACATATGCAAGTTTTGGTCATTCAGTATTTAAATAATTGGACTTCTAAGTAGTTAAGGAGCTAGTTTACCACTTTTTTTCATTCACAACTAATCTGCCACTTCAAAAGATACAGTATAAATCTCTGTCAATCAATGGGTGAATACTTGCTTTACCATGTATCATATGGCTTTTTTCAAGAATTTCTCCTACCCTAGCTAGCCCATGCGAAAGGTCCATATTCCCATGAGTATCTGTGGCTCACTGCTGTAGTGATCTGCACGATGGGACCAGAGAAACCGATTTCTAGTCTTGGATCTAACAAGTAACTAGCTACATGATCTAGAATAAGTCACAGACTACAGACTTTATTAATGTAAGACAGTTACCACAAATTAAAATTCACAGAGATTAAATATTTGTCCAATACAAAACTCTAGTAGATTATGATTCAAATGTTTAAAAATAAAAGGAACTGGGCATGGTGGCACACACCTGCATTCCCAGCACTCAAGAGGCTAATGCAGAAGTATCAACCAGAGTTTGAGGCCAGCCTGGGCTCCATAGTGAGTTCAAAGCCAGCCTGAACTACAAAGAGAAACTCTGTCAATCAACCAATCAATCCACCTGTAATCCCAGCACTCTGGGAAGCTGAGGCAGTAGGACTGGAACCTAGTCTGGGCAATTTGCAACTTTGTGAGAATCTGTCTCAAAATAAAAACAGGACTGGGGATGTAGCTCAGTGTAAAGGCCCTGGGTTCAATCCCTACCTAATAATGGTGTGTGGGGTGGTAGGAATTATTACATTATTGAGAATTTATGTCAGGTAGCTACATGCCTACCTAACAAATGAAAATAATAAGGCTTAGAAGTCAAATGACTTTCCTAAAATCATAAACACAAGCAAGTGGAAGACAAGGGATTTGAACAAAGGTATCTTCAGGATCAAAAATCCATATTCTCAAGCACTAAATGGAGAAAGAAAGAAAATCTTCAGGCTGGGGCTTTAGCTCAGTGGCATAAGCACCTGCCTGGCAAGTGTGAAGTTGCAAGTTCGATCCCCAGTACAAAAAGAAAGAAAGAAAGAAAGAAAGAAAGAAAGAAAGAAAGAAAGAAAGAAGAAAGATCTTCATATCCATGTCTCTGCACACATGTAACATAAATGTCTCCCCAAGAGATAAAATGAAGTAGTTTTAAATAAGCCCATAATCTCACCAGCAAGAAATAAGTTCACTCATTTATGTTTCTTGATTTTTCCACAATATATGTTCTCTACTGTGTCCAGCATTTAATATGTTATTTTAGAAACAGAGACCTGTTTATAAGATCACAGATCAACAAAATGGGACAGAGCTATTAGGTGGAAAAGGCAAAATCAAACTAAATCACAGAAGGTTTTGAAGGCTAAGCCTCTTCCACCACTGGAAACTGATTATATGAGTAAGGGCTTCAAATGGCTTCTAAACATGGACAAACATGCTGAAAGGGAAGGAAAAGCAGTCGGAAAGTGGTATATAGAATGATCGAGAGAGAAAGACTTGAGATTACAATTTCTTCTTCAGCACTTTCAGAAGATGCTGAGGTCAACACTAGTTTGGCATGACCCTAGGGTGGGCTCACAGAATTTCTTACAAGGGTTTTATGTCAAAGTTTTCTTATATATACTCAGTCAAGTAAGCAGTAAGCATTAAAATCTAAAGGCCAGGGCAGGTGTGGCGGTACACACCAGTAACCCAGCACTCTAGAAGGCTGAGAGAGGAGGACTGTTAAATTTGAGCTCAGCCTGGGCAACTTAGTAAGACTTTGTCTCAAAACAAATTTTTGTTTAAAAAAGGGCTGGGTATGTAGCTCAGTACAAAGGTCCTAGGTTCACTCTTAGTACTGAAAAAAATCTCAAAGCCAGAGGGAGAATGAGCTATGGTGTCTGCATTCAAATTCAAACTTTACTGCTTACTGGTTGTGCAGTTCTGGAACTGTGAGATAGTCTTTCTGTCTTATAATACCATGCTGTGTTTCCAACTGTAACTCTATCCCTTAATTCCTGTATCTGTAAAATGGGGACATAATGTCTCTTACAGAATTGTTGAAAAACTTTTATGAGATGAATGCCTTTGTACTTGGCACAATATCTTCAAGAAAACAGTAACTAGGCAGCTTCAAAAAAATCAGCATTCCATCATTTATCACTGATTACTCAAAGAATTTCCATTGTGTCAAAAGAGTGATATTTAGAGGCTACAGACAGAGCTCAGTAGTACAGTGCTTACTAACCTTCAGCTCTGGGTTTCATCCCCAGCACCACATACACACACAAAAGAATAATGTTCAAACACTTATTATATCTATTATATTCAGATATACATGACTATAATGACCAAAGGGTCAAAGAAGAAATAAAGAGGGAAATTAAAAACTCTCGAGACAAACAATGGAAGCACAATATGACAAAAAATTACAAAAATTTTCATATATTAAGAAAACTGAGACTTCCTAAAATAGTATGTTTTGAATTTATTTAGTGTACCGATTTACCATAAAATGTTTTAAGAGCACCGTGTGTATTGTGCCACTTAAATCTCTTAACTCTGAAGTGTCTACTGTAGTCCCCCTTATACTGCTTACTTTTGGGAATAGAACTTCAATAACTTGTACAATATCAGAGAATTGAGTCTGGACCAGGATCCAAGACGGCCGATTGAGATGCAGCACGGTAGAGTCTCTCTGCAAAAAACAATTCAGATGCTGGAATCTGACATGATGGAGAGCTCCGGACAAAAGGAGAGGAATTCTTGCAACCCAGGAAGAAACTTTCCAGTTAAAGCTGAGAGATCATCTCCACCAATTAGTTTTATGTCCCCTGTTGACTGATCATTACAGTAGCTCTTAAGTCTGATAAAATCTACAGTCACAGGAATGGATTTATCACAATTTCTATTCAGTGCTTTAGTGTAATCCAGCAGGTCAGCAAAGAATTTACAGCCTCCCTTGAGAACACAAGAGAGCTACAATGTGATGGCCTCCCATCTCCTTCATCACATCTCGAGCAAGCCTTCAGTCCTGTCCATAATTAGTCCATGAGGGATAAACACCTTTTCCAAATCTTCAACGCAATGATTAGGAATACAAAATAAATCTAGGTCATAGCCCGGTTCATCATCACTAATCACGATGCTGGGGCTCCGAGTCGCCATAACGGAGCCAGCTGGCCAGCAGGATGGTGGCAGTCTGCAGAGAAGGAGGCTGGCAAGGGCACAGGAGCCCGCAGAGCCTGGTGCTTGCACCACCGCGTGCAGGGGAGCACGCCCCGCCTCATCTTCCTTCTTTCTTTCTTTCTTTCTTTCTTTCTTTCTTTCTTTCTTTCTTTCTTTCTTTCTTTCCTCTTTCTCTCTCTCTCTCTCTCTCTCTCTCTCTCTCTCTCTCTCTCTCTCTCTCTGGTGCTAGGGATCAAACTCATGATCACGTGCTTGACAGGCAGGCACTTATGCCACTGAGCTAAATCCCCAGCCCCTCCAGCTTCATTTTCAAATGAAAGGCACAGCTTTTATCCACTGAATGTGCATGAGCAGAACTAACCAGGATCCCCACCTCACCCTGGGGTACCAGGCGGGAGCCAAACCAATCAGCAGCAGGGCCTCAGGGACCAAGCAGGGACTCTACCAGGCCTCCCGCTTCTGCCACTAGCTGGCTAGTGTGTCCGCTGCCTCTCCTGAGTGCTCCCTGAGCTCGCAGTTTGCTTGACCTGGATGCGGAGGTCTGCAGGTGCTGCTGGGAGCAGGAAAGGTAAGAAGGTCACTTGCTCAGTGTTTCGGGTGCCTGTGAGTGGCAACCAGATGCAAAATGCTGGCTGTTTCTTCCTATAACCAAGTGGCCATCAGACTTTCCCTGTGGATTTGGATTTGGGTTACAGCAAGCACCAGCCATCCAATCCAGGAAACTCCAGGTCTTGATTCTTTTGCGCTTTTCCTGCAGAGTGCTTTAAAGTGAGTAGCTGGGAGCCTGGAGCATGACCCCCCACAGAACCAAAAGGCCGTGATCCACACACCGCCCCAGAAGTGCACACTGGGTCAACCTCCTCTGACAGATTGGCCTGTCCCGCTTCTCTTGAGACCATGCAGATCTTAAACCAGGAGCCCAGCCTTGAGGACCTGCAGTCCCCGTGTTCTGGGCCTACGCCCGCCTCTGTTGGCTGCATCTGGGCACCTTGGGTGTGTCATGTCATCGGTGCCTTTGATGCCAGGCAGATGGATGGATGGACAGACGGACTGCTCTCAGGAAAACCTTGGGAAACACTGGTCAGTGGGATCCCAGTGGAGCCCAGGGGTCACTGCTTGAGCAGGTAAGAAGAGCAGGGGACATAGCATGGCCTGGCTCCCAGGGACAGTTCGTGGTGCAGGAGCTGTGGGAGTGGGCCTCCCTGAGCCTGGCCACTCAGTGTCTCTTTGCTACACGCAGTCTCCACTCCTCAAGTTCCAGTGCTCTCAGCCCAGAGTGGTGGGGCTCAGCCCCCACCATGAACTCTCCTGGGTGTAACTGCAAACATGGTCTTAAGACCTTTCAGCAACTGGGGGTCTCTACCCTGCCCACAGCAAACACAGTGAGGTGTTCTGCTCACTACCATGACTGGCTCTCGGTCCTGGTAGCTCCTCCGGCAGAGGCCTGGACGAGTCTGGAGCGGGGTGGCCTGAGGCCCTGCATCTAACTGAAGGGGGCCACCAGCCCCAAGAGCTGCTGCCTAAGAAGTTGCTGCACCTGCTGGTGAACCCACCAGAGAACGGAAACACACGTGACCTAAGCCAGCGTGTTTCCCACAGAACACCGCAGCGGTTTGCGTCACACAGATCGTGGCTGCTGTGTTCCTTGCCGTGAGCCTTCGAGCCGCGGCATTTGAAATCTCTGACATAACAGCTCTTTCAAAAAGTGTCCATTTGCATATTTTTTCTTACATGAGAAATTCAAAATATAAATAGCAAAATAAAAGACAGACAATAGGATCAGGGAGAGAGACTGTCCTCGACTGGGAGGGGCATCGGGAGAGGGAGGGAGGTGACGGGCGCTGACATCAGGGAGGAAAGAAGAGGTACCCTGTGTGCACGCAGTGCCACCAGGGGGCGAGCACCGTGTACCCCAGGATGGATGATAAAACCGTGCCCAAGTAGAGACGCGTACACCTGAGTGTGGAAGCGCCTTCCTCCCGACTGACTTTTCCCGTCAGTCATTTCAGGACAAAGCAACAGGGACATGAAGGTATGTTTGGCCTTCGCAGATGCCCATGTCTGGACCTTAGGAGCCACTGGACCGACGAGGAGCCTGCTGCCCTCTTCAGAGCCAGAGCTGCAGGGCAAAGGCAGGCCGAGTCAGGGACCCGTGGACAGGGAGGCCTCCCGTGCAGAGGGCAAGAGCCGTCTCTCTGCCCCTCCACAGCTCCAGCTGCTTTAAGGGCCAGGGGCAGGGAGAGCAGGGAGCGCAGTGCTGTCAGAGCAGGGTGGAGAGGTGGACACCACTGGGACCAGCGTGCTGACCCCAGTCAGCAGCCGGGGACCCTGCAGAAGGAGCACCCATGATGTGCGGCTCCAGAGCAGCTTAGCCGGCACGTCTAAGAGAAAGACTCTGGACTCCCCAAGGACAACAGCACGTGAACCATGCCTTCCTTGGAGGCAGGGTGCACTGTGGAGTGGGCACCCTGGCACCCAGTGGACTGGATCCTCCTTCCCTCCGCAGTGACCACCTCCGTGGGCTAGAGGCTGCAAACACCGGAATAGCGAGGCTCTGGCTGGCACCCCGGCAGGGTCTGCTCAGACAGGCGCAGAGTGAAGTCTGGGATTCACACAGCGAGGTCCTATGTTTTCTCCTCCCACATAGATGTAGATGAGTTTCTTTCATGTCCCTTCCTAACGTTTAGTCTGTGCCTGCTGCTCTGTAAGTGTGAGTTCACAGCCTTTCCCTGGCTGACGAAGCCAGGAGACGGACAACACATGCTCCAGATTGCTTTTGGCCTTTGTATCATGTGGGTCTGTGTCAGGGTTCTCTCTCTTGTTTCTTTGACTTGTGCTCATGGAACCACTAACCCCATGCAACTTGGATGGCTGTAGCTACATAAGCCTGGAATCACATAGACCACTTTCTCCTGTTTTGTTCTTTTTTGCATTTTTTTAAATTTGAAAAATCCAGTTCATTTTCATTTCCATACAAATTTTTGAATACCATCTATGTCTACAAAGTTTTTGCTAAGATTTAGTCAATTGCTTTACATTCAGCATTTGCCTAGTTGATATGTTTGAAGTGAATTTTTTTAAAAACTGCCTAAAGAAGGGTTTGCTTTTCAAAAAAATATACTTTACCAATCTGTGTCTTTTAATTGATATATTTGAACCTTTCACATTTAATATAGCTATTAATATTTTAGGAATTAAGTGCATCCTTTGATTTTTGGTTTCTTTTTTTTATTGTTCTGTTTGGTTTTTGTGTTTCTCTGTAGATTATCAGAATAGTTTTTTTCCCTTCAAATTAAGTTGTGTTGTATTTATAAGGTTTTTAGTACATTTCCTTGTGCAGATTCTCAGGGTGCTCAAGTTTTACATTATTCACATGAAGTTTATTATAGTCAACTAATGACAATAGTTTAACAGTTCAAGACAAATGCAGAAAATACGGTTCTTTTTATGTAATATCATCTTCCTTTTTAAAAATAAATATCTAATACATTTGCTTTATTTATATCTAGAATAAAACCAAGCTGTTATAACTGTTTCATCATTAAGCATAATTTGAAAAAGTCACAAGAAGGAGAGTGTTATGTTTTCTAATAGCTGTACTGTTTCTGCTCTTCCTTTGTTCTTGATATTCTAACATCTCTTACCATTTTCTTTCTGCTTAGAATATCTCTATCCATTCTTTCAGGGTTTATCACCTTAGAGCACCTTTTCTTAGCTTTCCTTCCTCTGAAAGTGCCTTGGTATGCCCTCCCCTCTTTATCCCACCTAGTTAGAATCTGGATAGGTTGTTCCATTCTCCCCATGGCTAAGCTCTGCAGCACCCCTGCCTCTGGCTCCTGCACTTCCTGTTGAGAGGAGTGTGGCAGTGTGGGCCATGCCCCATGGGTGGGGCAGGTGGCTTGTGGCAGTACAGGCTGTAGCTGGGTTTCTCTTTCACCTCTTCCCAGGCTTTCTGTTGTGTTTAGTTATCCAACACTTGCCTCTGATGTGCCCTGTATAAATGCTTTGGATTTGGTTCAGAGGAAGTTAGTCAGTTTCTCAAGCTTCTCAGCCTATAAGTTGAGTGTCTTTTGCCATATTGGGGAAGAGTGTGAGCTGCCATTTCTCCAGGTATTCTCTGATCCCCTTCTCTCCCCTTTCTTGTGACTCCTGGGCCACTCTACCATGGTTAATCTTTGCTT